>JABASF010001319.1:0-23512 GCA_019776145.1 Harlomillsia oculata | reverse complement strand
GGCAGTAGTCAAAATGTTTCTTGTTGATTATTTAGCTATGAAGCAAAATCCTTGAAACGCTTGAGTAGGATTCGAACTTTAGTTTTTGTAACCAGCTTGTCTATTAAAAAATTAATTTTCGATAATACTGACACGTATATCCTTTACTGACGGATGATTAATGCGAGCTATTTATGCAGTCGAGCACCAAACAATCAAAGGGATTTGTAAATTGTAACAATCGTGGCATGAAGATTTAGTATAATATAAGCAGATTGAATTCTCCTTAAACACTATTGTTGCACTGGACAAGAACTATTAGTTTAGTAATTTAAATTAATAAAGTATGGTACAGTGGTTATAATGTTTATAATGTAGCAATTTTTATAATATGCTCGTTCATGCATTTTCTTAATTAGTTAGTGTACCTAGTTGATTAATTATGATAGCAGCATGTATTAAAATTTGTATGAAAATTGTTCATTTTCAGCAATAGTTTGATGCTATGTTTTTAATTATGTAGGTGAATGACTCATTTTGCAGTTGACTTGATAAAGCAAAACATGAAGGTTGTAAATGGTGTGTGTGACATGACTGCACTAACCACAGAGTGTTTTTACGAGTTTTGAACATGAAATGAGTTGCAATTTTGCAATCTGTTGTTCTGGATGCTGTTTTGTTGCTGCTGCTGTGGAGCTGAAGCCTTTCAAGCCTGTCGTTTTCAGTCATGATTCAGAGGTAGTCAATGTTAAGTTGTATGACCCTTACTTTTAAGCATTACAAAATGCTTGTAGTATATGTACATTCGATGAACCTCTCATAGCATTATGATTATTAAATAGGACTAATGATTGAAGTAGGAAAGAGAGGTGTGGATTTTATGTTTTACGTGTGGCAAAAAGTGTGCGGAAGGAGGACATGGTCACACATGGCACTATTATAAAGTCAACCACACCGCAAACCTCCCACTGAGGAAACTGCTGGTCGCCATAATAAGAGCAGTCAGGTAAATGGTTGTAGCACGGTAGCCTTCCAGCTTCCCTGTGGTGAACAGTCGCAGAGACAAACCTGAAACATTGTCAAATTCCAAGTTCACATTTTACAAATTAAAGGTTATGAATGGAAGCGAGCACACAAACATTCGATTTCAGCTCAGTTGTTTACATTGTACTCGTAGCATTCAAATTCAACTAATCTAATATAGTGTGATGAATGAAAATGACTAATTAATTACGCTGATTTTAGTATTTACCTGCATTCTCAGTCGCAGAGGAAGCGGACTCGACCGAAGGGACCGGGACAACGCGTTCAATCTGCCCGGCATCTCCAATGACACCTACGGCCTCCACAATTGCAGTACTGGGGTTATAGATCTTCCCTTTCTTCTTATCATTGCGAATCGGTCTGAGAGTCACCACGCCCACGGAGTCTCCTAGAGATAAGCAGACACAAAGGATCGTCTTAGAAAGGTCCATCATTGAGACTACAGCCAGATTTTCCTTTTGGTTCCTCTCTAATGGGGACATGAGTCACACTTGTATGAGAGCAGAGAGTAGTAGAAGAGAGCATTAGGGCGCGTCTCCGCCTCAAGTCGTCCAAGCCATCAAGACTCAATGATAAATAATTTGCTGTGTCCCACATGGCAAAAGAGTCAGTGACAGGAGCAGAGCTGAGCCACCATGAATCATCATGAGCGCCCAAGCCTCGTCAAAATTATCTGCACACACAAACGAGACGTTCAACTCTCTTTCTCTCTTTACTTTCTTTCGTTTTCCATTGAATAGGAGGGCGGTTGCCGGCACTTCTCAATGCTCACAGTTGTAGTAATGTACTCTATTGCAAGGAGAATTTCAAGAATACCCTCCATCTACGTCGACTTCTTCGCTTCGGCGGCTCAAACGACGAATGAATGTATGTCATTCGGTCTCGGCCTGGGAACAATGAAATCCCAACCCCAACATGAATTCCATCATCAAACTGTCCACTAGTAAAAGTCCCTTGTGCACATTCCTCCAAAATTTCTAGCGACTCTATTCATCTAATTCTATGCGTTTCTTGAATTCGCTCGTATACTATCTCGATATTTCATGTGAGATTCTACTTAAAAACGTTCCTTTCGGTCCCTGACTGCCTTTTCTCTTTAATACTTTTCTCCCTGTGACAACAATTTACAAGAGTACAAATCATCTTCAGAATTGGGCACGTTTACGAGGACGTTCTCGTCCTCATCATCATCACCCATAATTATACTTACACAATCTCAACTGAATAGCTCTCATTTACCAATATTCTTTCAGAGAAGAAATCCAGAAACCGTTTCATGTGGACGCGTGCTTCCTCAAATAACCCAGTTTGATGGTTCGTTTTGACGTTATCTAATGTCATTGGCTTGAAACAAGTTTTCAAATGTAAGAAATCGTAAACATGCAAGTGCAGCGACGTTAGGAAATCCAAAACGGGTACGTTCACCCAGAGAGAGACCTGATTGTAACAGCGTTTTCAAAGGCACTACGGAAACCAAATTTTGAGATGTCATTCAAATCATTAGGGAACCATTGTATCTTAGAGGAAGGTTGAGCAAAAGTTAAATTCAAAACAAAAATGCCACCCTTTCAAAATCTAAAGAAGGTTTTTGTGTACCATGTGTTTATTTCTCACAAGTTACCCGGGACAATGACGACGTGACCAAGTTTTGAGGGGGCTGACCCGCAAACTTTGCAAAGTCTCTGATTACGGCATGTTGAAGGCTGAAACTATGTGCTTACTGCAGAGAAATTACAAGAACTGCTCTGGTTTGTACTTCATTCAAAAACTTTTACGGCGACGGAAACAGTGCCGAATAGTATTCATGCTTGAGCACATGCTTTTTGCTCCGTGTGGTGAAATGTGTTAAACGGACCCTGAGGGTGGAACGAACTTTCTCCTTCAACCTTCTTTCCACTGCTGCTCCTCTCACAATATACTCTATTCATACTCAACTCTAAAATCCCAAATCCAACTATGCTGTCAATTATATCAAAGAACAATGTTCGTGTTTCAAGGAGCACAAAAAACTTATTTAAAAAACAAAAACTCCTTTTAAGGGATTACGATTGTAACCATTTCTCATTTGCATGCAATAGTGTACTTTATTTCTATTTTTAACATTGATCAAAGCCTGGCAATGATCTTTTTGGTCATTTTAATCCTGAAAATCAAAGATAAACTGACAAAACTGGATCAGAGCATTCACAGCTGCAAGTTTGAGATTTAATTGACTGGTTGTAAAAAGCATGTGATGATTATGCTTTACAGAGGATTTACAACTTGAGAAGTTCTGCATTGTATAGCAATAAACTAGGACACAATTGTATAGTATTTTTTGCTGTAGCTAAGACTGTGATTGTACGAAACGCATTTGTGCAATGAACAAAAAAATTGCAAGTATAATATAAGTTGGAGTTGTGTCGTCAGTTGTCATGATTATGTGCGTATGTATGATGAAGACGACAATTTATAAATGACAGAGTGCATAATGTCGTCGTAGCGGCTTACAGGGGAAAAGTGCCGCGCTAATATTTTGTTTTTTGAGCTCTGTGTGTGAGAGAGAAAACGGCTTTTATTCACATGAAATGATGTTTTCTGTGTACTTTTTGGCTAACTCAGTCTCTCCATTCCACCATCTTCAATTTGGTAAAGGATCAAGTGTAATGCTGCGTAATAAAAAGCAGGCAGACAAACAGGAAAAATTTTATGGCGTCGGCTTCTTCGCTTTCTCGTGGAGTTATTGTTACCCGCCAACTTCACTATGGGCGGGTTGTTAGCTATTTAAGCTTTCTCATAGCGAGGGTAATTGTATGAAGAGAAAAGTGCGCTCTCGTTTCTTCGTTCGTTGCCCAAAAGCGAAATGTTTTAGTGACACGGTGTAAATATAAAAAAGGCGGAATAACTTATAAGTTACTTACTGCCATCTTTGTTGGTCAGGACTTGGTCCTTTGGAGGTAGCGACGGCGGTGGCATAGGAATCTCTGCAAGAAATGACACAATTAGTATAAAGAGAAGGTTCGTTTCTTTGAAAATTGCCTTAGGTTTTTGAAGCACGAAGGAGCAGAATGCAACAGAATTACGAACATCTCCTTCTGAACATGTCAATTGAAAGAAGCTTTTCCTTCTTCCACTTGTACGGCTATTCAGGAATGAGAGAAAGAAGGCTTTTTGGTAATTGGGAACCTGACGACACTTTGACGGAACCGCTTTTCAATAGGAATGGAGATGAGACCAACAGGAGGAGAAGAAACTGAACAGGAAACAAAGCAAATGAAATGAAATGTAATGAAGTGAGCGGTATGGAATGAACCAGGAACAGGATGATTTTAGTGGATGTAATCTAATTGAAAAGAAACCCAGGAAATGCTTCCGCCGCTCGTCCAAATGTATTTATGTATTAACGGCAATTTCTCTCTGGGAACTATTATACTATACATCGGCTTTCAAATTTACTCTTTCAAAACTTTCAATATTTTCAAAATACAAAAGCGGAGTTGGGTCTTAGGTTATGAAAGTGTGGTATGTAATATATTGCACATAATATTCTAATAATAGAAAAGTTTACATAGCCTTATACAAATCATTGTAAAACGTCTTGAAGCTCTTACCATAAATTTGGATGGTGCCTTCCGTCTCTCCGAGTGAGTTCTTTGAGAGACACCTGTACTTCCCAAAGTCCTTGTCCTTCAGATTCCGAATGGTAAGTCGCATATGTGTGCGGTAGTTGGTTTCGATAGTTTCCGTATGATACTTTCCCGTTGTGAGGATCATCATGTTGTCATACACCCAGTAGCTGATGGCTCTTGGGAATGCTTCTGTACTGCACTCCAGTGTCACATTTGTCCCAGTCGGAGCTCCCACCAACTGATTCGGCACCCAAATCATTGGAGAGACTGTAAAATCCGAAAGATAAGGAAAAACTTGTCAGAACAGCAAGCACTAACCTGTGATTTCTTCTTACTAATTCCAAGGTAATATAAATGCACTTGTGCGCTAGCAAGCTAAACTCTTGGGATGTGTTTTAGACATTTCCACTTGACTACTAACATGTCTAATTATGCACTCTGTATCAAAATTTTCTCTCATGACGCAACTCACAGCTGTGACTGACTAATTAACATTGCACAGTGGCCTACATGTTGTTTGTTGTGTCTGTTGTACATACGAAGCTGTCTGTGGGAAATACGCAACTCTCAAAATTCAGATGCGTTGACGTTGTTGACTCACAAAATGATGCTCTGATGATGCCTCATCCTACATTCGCGAAACAATGATGGAAGCAACGCGCTTTGCATGAACATGAACGAAATGAAGAATAGCAGCTGCATTCATATTTCCGCATGCACACACCGTGTGGGAATGCAGGACGTATGCATTTGAACCGCATCAACCGTTCCAAATTGCACCGGGTTGAGTCAAAATCCAAAGGCATGCAGAGAAAGTCGTAATGGACGAGCTCATAAGTGAAAGTCTGTACTGCCTGTAGGCTCCCGCCCACCTATGCATCATTTGTGTAGGCTCTTCATGGTTGAGTCTATTGTCCCGGGACAAAATACAAAGGCATTCGACATCGTAATGTCCATGTGCATTTTCCGTGTGTAGTCGCTTACGACTCCTCTCCCCCTCGCTCTCTCATCGCTTATTCAGACCTCAAATCTTTTCACTTTTTCCCCCATGTCCCCTTTTGCAAGTTGTCTTCAGCTCAAGACTCAGTCAGCTCATCCAAATTACATGGCATGCCTGTTTCTTCCTTGGCTATTTCTTTCCTAATACTTTCAACGGCACAAATGTCTCAAATCACCCTTTTGACTCTACGCGAAGAAATCAATGAATTGAATTCATCATTGAACAATTCTGACGGGTGATTTGTCTCCACTATCAATACTACATCGTGTACGACGTCAAGAAAAGAACGTCGACAGTCGACACCCTGTATCAATAAGGAGGACCTTTAATCAATCCACACACACTTCCGATTCCCAATCAGGTGTTCAACGCCTCGTACTGTGGTACTATCGTAGCATTGCAAGCCCGGGAGAGAATGTTTCAATGCCATTGTCATTTAATGTCGATTTGCTTGAAGGAAAGTAAAAAACGGGAAGTTATTACGTACAGAGATTCTTTGACTTTGACTTTGCAAATAATTTTAGCTTGGGAGTAAATTCAGCTTTGCCTTTTCACAAGCAAGTCACCCTTAGAGAATCGTTGGTGGAAATCGCATTTCTTCCGCAAGTCTGAAGCCTTTAGCCCCCTGCTGTCATAGCCTTAGTCACCGTCACCGAACACTCAGTCAAAGAATGTGTCAAATCCTTCGTCTCTCATGTGCAAAACTGTAGAACCCCGTGGCAGTAGCACACGCATAGAAAGCGCGTCATTCGGCGAATAAACTTCCTGTCAAAGTGGCATTTAGGTGGCTTTGAGCCGAGTTCCCGCCGCCAGCTCACAATTTGTATCTATCCACCGTCTGTCGCATTACATCCCTATCTATTCCTTTACACTGAATGAGTTCAAATTCTAGCTCAACTTCTTTCCACCCGTGTGCAAAGTTAGACAGAAGCTTAGCTCAGATGGGTGCATTCCCACTACCAACTTTTTACAAACCCACCACTGTCACACAATGGGCCGCACTCAACTTCATATAAGTTCATGCCTCCTTCATTTACTCTCACTCCTATCGCTCATAAGAAGAAGGAGCTAAAAAAAGCAAGAACAAACTCCAACGCACAAGAACATAACATAACGACCAGCCATAAAGACACGAGATGTCTGCGTCATCTACATTGACAGTGAAGATAATCTGGGTAACAAAAGGCATTCTCACTGACATTGACACGCTAAAGAGTCCAAACACAGCTTAAACTTGTCAGACACTTGATACTTGCGCAATTACGAAAGAACAACGAGCTGAAACTTTTTTGTGTACACTTTCCAGTGTATGTTTTTTCAACAAATGACAAAAAGGGGAGAAATACACTCGATTTTAACAATAGCACACAATTTTGCAAATTATTCACTATTACGGTACATGATTAATACTATTCATGATGCTCGTGGGCATGATATTTACAAATATGTAACGGACTCAGGGCTAATAAATCCAAGAAATTCTAAATGTTACGAACCCTTCTGACTTTCCCTACAAGTTTTAATGTTCCTTGAAAGAAAAATAAGGTAGGAAAATGACTAAGTACAAAAGTACATTTTAGTACAAGGCTGAGTATTATGCATTAATGGACGAGTGGACTATAGATTTCTCTAGAAGAGGGAGACTTTTTGAGTGTCATGACCCGTTGAGTGTGAACAAAACCATGAGAGCAACTGACGGCCTCATGGAAGGGAGCGAACAGAATGAAGTGAAGTGATCAAGACAAATTAGACGTTCCTCCACCCCCTCATTCATCTATCCATCTCACTTTGATCCGAGGGAAAGTTACCATTCCTTTGCTCTTCTCTGTACTGTCTTTGAGGACCAGATCAAGTTGAATTGAGCGTAAAAACGAAAGAGAAAAAAAACTAAGAGAAAAATACCGTTAGTTCCTACACACATGTTAGTAGTTTTAGTGTTATTTGAGCTGGGTCGAATATACGAACGAGTCTAAACAGTGAAGATTGAGCACAATCTGACAGATTCGCTAATACATTTTACATCCCTGGGATTACTTTTCATCTTGTTCTCTGTCTTGACCTTCACACATAACTTTCATGCACAAGCGTATTTTATACTATTCGCTTTGCTCTACTGAAACACTAAACGTTTTGTACAAAAAGTAATCATTAATGTTAAATCAAATTAACTTACATTCAACATCGATGATGATCCTATGTCCAAAGAATTACATGAAAAAAGCCAAATGAAATTGAATTATTGATTGCTTTTCGAAAATATCCAAACTAGAATGAATGGTTGAGTGTAAAGCATCATGAACTGTAGGGAAAAGAATGGAACAACTTACCGTTTTGATACAGATGGTGGCACGCTGTTGGACGCAATGCAGAGGTAAGCGCCCATTTCCAGTCGGCTAATCCGGTACAAGTGCAGCCTTTCTCCATCCGTTCCGTTAACTATACAAGAAAAATATTTGTTTAAGAAAAGTAATAATTTTTATAATTCCAAGTTGATTCATTTTCGTCGGAAACAAAACTACAGATTATAAAGTTATTAAGTAGTACGACAGATGAGTTGAATAGCATGTTCCTTATTTGCATGAGAAATCTTCCCTGCGTCGACGATGTCAATGTCAACGGAACGAGGAGGGGTTTAAGCTTTAAATCAATGACATTTTAATTAACATTTAGTAGACACAAAAAAAGATTTTTATTTCCCTGGAATTTAATGACGTGAACACTAAACTTTGTAAGCATAGAAAATCCCCTAGAATGTTATTCACTGTATTTATCCTGAAATTATTCCGAGGACAAAAAATGTTACTATTTATATTATTATTTTTGGGTTTTATTAATGAACAAGTGCGGATGCATTTTGGGTGACAGGAGACGGCGGGAAAACAACAGAGACTTTCATTTTGTGCGCGTCGTCCCCTTGCCTTTCTTAGTGAGTTGGAGTCAACCCTATTTCGGAGTAATGAATCACATCCAAATTAAAGTTGACATAAATTACACCGTGAGAAATTCAATTTCATGCATTATACTTTAGGGTGACAAAGCACTTGCGCGCCTTCTCCAATTTTTATGAACAATAATCAAAGCCTCGTTTGCATAATGCCATGGCATGAGTCAAAACCGCCTTTTCCTCTCCGAGTCACAAAAGATATATCATAACTGCCTTTTACATTTTCAATCTTAATATTCACTCCCTTGGGTTTAGTGTGGCATTACGCACTTCATTGTTGTTCTCAAAGATTTTTTTGGAAAATGAAGCGAGATGAATTGAAGAGGATACGGCTAAAGTTTTCAAAAAGGCACTCGTCTTCGTCAACCAGACCAGAAGCATGAACCCATTGCTTTGTCAAGTGAGATAATTGCATTGAGTGGATTGCAATGGGATGTATTGAGAGGGTCTTCGCTCCGATGATGATGCCCGATGCGTCCCTTTCTCGTTTCTCCCTTACTCCGATTCGGACAGTCTCCCATCCCACATCCCATCTTTTCCGTTTCTCCTCTACTATATGTAGTATTCACCAAGCTAATGTAATGTATACATTTACCCTTGTCACATCACTGTCCTTCTGAATGTAACACCACACACTGTCCCAACCCTACTGACAGACGACAAAGGTCCATCTTCGTTACATCCCGCTTTACTATTTCTTGTGTGTCCCCTACAAGCTGCAGCATAAACAGAGTGCAAGTGGTGACGACTCCGACTTCAATGCACTGCAACTCCGTTCAGTCCATTTAGTTCGTGCAATCCTGTTAATTCTGATCGCCTGGGAGTTTGAACATTGCACGCTGAGAACTGAATAGAATATAAATTTGAGAGGTTGGTTGAACAACGCACTTTATTCAGTACGTTCCAAGGGGTGATGCGACCAAATGTATCACAAATGAACAGTCTCTGTTCAAAATACCAATTGGGAATGTCAATACCGCACAGACAATGACACCCTCTTTCACAATTTTCTCATCATTTCTAATTTAATGGAATCATACGAATAAAGTAATGTTTAAAAAGGAGATCTTTCGAACCTAATCAATTGACAAAAGGGGCAACAATTACAAATGAATGTGCGGCTGAATTACAATATGCAGGACAACCACAACCTTCAAATGAAAACGCAATCAGTAAATTTTATAAATTAAGATGACGAAAATCCACTATATACAGAAAGTGGTTAAAGAAATCGTTAACGGAACTTATAATGATTTGGCTCTACCGACTATAACAATAGAAAGAGAAAGTAAACGGGGATCTTCCTGTCAGTTGTTTGTCACGATGGATTTACAAGATGGGCTTTCTTTTTATGAGAATATATACCTAAGAAGAGAACTTACAACATCGAGATTCTATCAAGAAGCTATCCGTAGTATTTATAGTGTATGGGAAAATCTTCTTCCTTGTCTAGTGTATAAGTTCTTTGAAGAGAAAGAAATGCATGCCATCGGTCCATTGTACACAAGTTCCTACAGAGACTGGTCTCCTCTTGTCAACATAGACTTGCACTTGATTCAGTCCTAATAAGAATGGGACAAGCAAACCATTGTCATCTTTCGTCGTGGAATTCCAGAAGAGGTATACTACAACCATTTACTAAGGTATAGTAAATGCAAGTTGTAGCTGCAAAGGAAGATTGCTAGCACACGCATAGTTGTATTGATAGCAACGTACAAGGTTGAGAATGGAAGTGCAAAGCCGACAAACCGATTTGGATTTTGAAGTGGAGAGGACTGTGATGCGGATGTTGGCGACAATGGACCGATGTCAAAGGAGAAGGGAAGTGCTCAAGTCGTCCCATCCAAGGCATGGACTAGACAGCAGAGACTAGAGTTTCGTAGATGGCTATTTTATGAACAAACAGTAAATGACTCACTTCATTTTATGAGTCTTTGCATACTGTCACAGTGCTATGTAGTGGAGGAACCCTCAGTGTGTATGGCTTTTAGCAAGATTTCCCTGCTTGCGACCCCATTATCCCGCTTTTGCCCGTGGAATATGCTAATCCCTATCTTTATACATGCACGATAATGCCACGGGTCCAAAGAGATAGGGCTAGGAAGAGGATTGCCATATCTGCCATATATTTATATACGAGTGGTACATGGAGCAAGTTGGGAGAATATGGGCACCCAGCAATGCTGTTAACGTATCCGAGAGTAACTCTTCCTATTATTATATTACATGAAGGATGTTAGAGTTGCATTGCTCTCAGCAAGCGTGCAAATAGCATTTGGGTCTTTTCGTCCAATGTCGACGCGAATTTCCTCCCTTTCTCTCAGTATCAGATAATAAATCATCCCTGTTTCTCTATTTAATACCCAGATTCAATCCAATCCATGCCAACCAGGCATACATAGCAAGTAGTCACACGGCTGGCTCCGGCACTCTTCCAATGGACCCTCTAGTAAGTATTAAATGGGTAGCGTGCCGAACTGCCGTTGTCCTCTTTGGAGGAAACTTGACTCGTGTCAAAAACCTTACAGACGCATCCTCCACGTCTGCTTTCACAGAGCCTTTAATCTTGAGGCAAATGGGCAAAAATAGAGATACTGACTGTTCCTCATTTTGCATTGAGACTTGAGACATGGAAGGGAACAAAAAAATCGAGACTGGGAAACGAAGGAATGAGAAAAATTGGACGCTCGCAAACAGCATTTGTGATGGCCAAGAGGGAGAGATTGTATTAATATTAATGAGGAATTGCACTCGCTGGACTTTTTGCTTAGCAGCTGACTCACTTTCTTCCTTTCTTGTCTGTGCTTTTCTCACTTGCACTCTGATTCGTGTATTGATCACGACTTGCAATTAATTCCAAAAGGCAATCACAAAACTGAGTGAGTGAGTGAGAGTGAGCGAGCGAATGAGTGAGGAGGGTGTTGGGTCCACCCATGTCTAGTCACAAAAGAGCATGCACTACCCTTTGATCTTTGCAATTAAAAACTTTCATCTGTTTCCTCTCCTTTTTTGCCCTCTCGCTCCACTTTCCACTTATACTTTCCTTGTCTTGCCTTCTTATGTACACAAGCGACGCTCAAACTTGCGGCCCACTCATGCATTGATCTCGTATACTAGGAGACTGTACTTGTACTACATTGTATCACTGCTTCTTTCTACATAAGTACAGAAACATTCTAATTGTTGATTTCGACCGTCTAGTCGGTCGTGGTCTGTCTGTAGCCAACAACGACGTCAACGTCGCAGAAATCGTAATTTTGTAGAAAACTAAATCATAACAACCTTGTTTGTATCAAAAATCACCTGCGCGACACTGAAAACTGTCACACGCACATTAGCACATTTCGAACTGATTTCGAAACGTCAGTTGTTGCTGTTTTGCTAAAAGATATTAAAGATAACATGAAAGAAAATGTTGCTTTAAGATTTGACCTAACAACTTTTGTGTTGCCGTTAAACTTTTTCCGTTAAAAACATCCCTCCTGCAGGGTGATTCAAGTAGGAAATGTCAACAGGGTGTCCCATTTGAACAAACAGTGAACAGTAAATTGTAAGCAAAGATTCTAGGATACAATAATACTCCAAGTGTTATGATGATGAAGTACTGTAATGTTAGAGAGAAAGAGGTAAGGTTATTTTTAGTGTAGCGCAGGTGGAATGGAAAGTTTTGAGAGTAAATCCAAAGAATTTGAGACACATAAGGGGAAAATCATAGGGAAGGACAACGCAACGTTGTTTGTGAAAGCGAAGAGGTTTGTTGAGATTAGTAGTAGAAAAACCTGTTGTCCGCCACGGTCTATTGTGGAAATGATATGATTCAAAGGGAATGAATGAGCACGGGAGAAAGCTGTGGTAAGGGATTGTCGCCATTTGTCTACTTCACTTGTGCAGCGACTCAAGTGGAAGGAGTGATTTGAACTGGTCGTCGTCGCCTTGTTTTCTTTTTGTACGAAAAACCTGAAGAGCAAGTCAATATGTTGTGCCTAGTCTTTGAGTACATTTAGAAAAGTGTAGAACATGACCCTAGTCGTAGTAGCATCATCCATTAGACGTAGAAGAAAGTGTAGTTTTGCTTTTTTGGTCGTGCTTTGTTGACTCACCCTTTTTTCGTCGGTCGACTGAGAACGGTTGACCGTCCTCACGCTTCCAACTGATCCTGGGCTCGGGGAATCCCTCGGCTTTGCAGCTAAGAGTGATGTTCTGATGTTCTCGTACGGCCACATGGGACTCTGAACTGTCGTCGTCCAAGATGTTCGGCGGAACTGTGACCAGAAAGTCAAGAAGACCAAATCACATTTGACATCCGGAAAGACTGAAAGCGATCTAGGGAATCAACTTGTACTTGCACACAACCACAAAAACCTCCCTGATTTTAAAATCCATGATGTTCTTTTTCTCTTACAATACAGCTTTACAGAAAACTTGTCCGAACAGTCAGTAATGATCTGATATAAACTTAGAAACAAAAATTACAAAAACCTCCCTGATTTTAAAATCCATGATGTTCTTTTTCTCTTACAATACAGCTTTACAGAAAACTTGTCCGAACAGTCAGTAATGATCTGATATAACCTTAGAAACAAAAATTTGGGAAAACGTTGTGTTCTTGTGTTGTATATACATTTTGATACTCTGAATCATAGCCAAACTAATTAATGTTCAGGCATTATGAAATAGGAACATCACACTCGTCCGAGTGTCTACTAATATTACAAAGTTAAACTACATTACTATAAACAATTAATTTATACTTGATTCACTTGCTATGTTAGTTATGTTAAATTGTTACTTACCAACAACTTGAAGGTAGCCCACTTGAGAAATCATAGGTTCTGTGTTCACCTGGCACATGTAGTAACCGCGGTCTTCTTGTTGAACAGAATTTACGTGAAGTAGCCACGTTTTGTGAGAGTCGAAGGACACGCTAAACCGTGGGATGCGGGTCACAATGTGCTTGTGAATCGTGAGGATCATTCGCCGGTCGATGTGCACCCAAGCTACCTGCAGAATACCAAAAAACGCATTGGAATCACTAAACAGATCCAATTATTCCGCCCACATTTCGTCGTGTCGTTCAGAAAGTCCCTTTTCCATCATTAGGCATTCTGACAGAACAGCTCACTCACTCATTTCATCTCCTCATACATTCTTCTCCAAATCATCAAATCACTCGAGGCAATTTGACCTTCTTCTACCTAAATGGTAAACCTTTGGAAAAAAAATGAATTTCGAGAAACTGAAAAAAAACTAGGACACTGCATGATTCCTTGTATTCTTTAGAATATCTGTCCGGATGAGATATAGGTTAGACATGGACTTTCTTTGGCACTGACTTACAAATCTGTTATCGAGTACAGCGCAACTTAGAAAATGACATTTTTAGCAATTCAACACCAGAGCAGCATTGCAGTCCGTGCAATCTTTTCAAAAACGAGCAACGGTGACAGGAAAGTGGGCCATTGTGGACAAGAGCTTTCTCCTCCGAGCATGAGCACGTGAAAGATAAGAGTATAAATTTACTTGTTCTGTCCATGGTGGACGTTGAAATTAAATTTTGTACTTCATTAATTACTCGCGTATATTCACGAGGCGAGCTCAACAAGCAATATCCTTACTATGAGGAGGGAATCAGTAATAAATCCAAGTCCACGCGTTCATATAGCCCCAGGAGTACATTACAACTTACATGGCATTGAAAGGTACTCCCCAGTGGTTCCAAATCATGCTATGGTTTCCCTCTGTCTCTCTCTCATCTTCAAATCTGGAAAGCGGTGACAGTCGCCTGGCCTTAATTACGCATCTCTCAATGCATTCGCTCAGAGAGACAGTGAGAGCGAGACTGAAATAAACGGAGCTCCCACAAACTCTCCAACTGCGGATTATGTTTGCACGGGCGAACTCAAGAAATGCGCCTCATTTCCTTCCTCAAAGATTCACAATGCCAACCAGGAGCGGGCCGAATGGGGACAACGACAACATGGACCCGTTGGTTGTTGCTCAAGTTCATTTTTTGAGAGCCAAATTTTTCCCATTTATATTTTCTACACAACAAGAAGAAGAAAGGGAGAGAAACAGTGAAAAAGAATGACTGAATGACAAATCATTGTCTGTGTCCGTCAATTTTCTTCCCCTAACAACAGTACAGTGCATCTTTCGGGACTGCGCTGCACACTGCACTACTGTTCCTATGTAGGATTTCCCGCAAGTGCAGTGCACTGTTGATGATAGAAGAAACTTTGACCTGGCCGCATTAATTTTGCGCTCAACAACATTGAGAGGAAGATAAAACGTCAAAGGCTGCAAGTGAATATTTACTTGGATTTTTCTCTATTTTATATGAAAACATGGAACAGGGAGAGACATGGGCGCTTGTCATTACAGTAGTTATCTTGGCAGAAACGCTTCCCTTCCAGGACATGCACACGCCCACTTGGACATGGATTGCCGACCATCATAACATCGTGACACAAGACACTGCCAAGTGTGCACGAGTGTGTCTACCTCACGTTCACAACCGAAAAAAGGGGCGCATTTTATCGGACAGTTAAGCGGAAAGAATAAAAACGTGCTTTATCTCCCCTTGTGTGCGGGTTGAAGAGGGAAAAAGGGACTCTGAGCATGGTTTTGGAATTTAAGGACCTGATAATAATAATCATAAAGGATGGGCCAATGGCAAAGTGACTACGCGTCTACTACTCACGGGTCTCCTCTAGAGGTACTACTTAATGGGACGATGAGACTCCTTCTCCCTGTAAGAATGGAGCTGTTTCAATGGATGTAATATGATCTTGTCATGATAAGCCTACTGAACAACTTACGACGGCGCTCTTATCATCCTCGACTGCATTTTTGCTCATTCAGAGTACAAATGTGGCAAAGGCCCCACTCTTCAAACCAAAATCCGCTATTGCAAGTTGCATCAGTGTAACTGCACGCGCTCGTGCAATACAGAATGCCACTTGTCTCCAAATCTGCACATACTAAAATTCTCCATTGCGTAACTTTTGATTTGTAATGTAAAGTAAATGTACAACAGGTGAAGACACAACTAACTGAAAAATAAAAACAAGAAAGTGTAAACAATGTATTGAAAAAGTCATTGGCGATTTGCTTGGTATTTTGTGATTGATAAAAGGTGTCGTGAAATTTGAATGGTATTTGGACGTAGGAGTGTAAATGGAATGAGTGGAAGTGAGAGGAATAGCTAGAAGATGTAGAAGGAACTTGTCCTCGGGAACGGGACCAAAGTGACGTTGCATGTGTATTTGGAATGTTGGCAGAGAAGTGAAGTTGGTGAAAGTGTACGAGTCAATAAGGAACACTTTTAAAAGTCAATATGCCTCCGGATGAAGACAAGCTGCCGGAGAAGTCGACGAGTTGGTGGCAAAGTGTCTCTCGAGAGACAAGGAAGTCAGGGTAGTGGAGCCTGCAACCTGAAATCTTTTTATGGGCTCTGATATACTTCCCTACCTTCACATCTCCCCATACACTCGAAAAAAAGTCAAATCGACGGGAAAATTCCCGTTCACCATTCCATCTTTTCCACTCGACGCCCGTCAAAAAAACTCGCGTCACGATGACTTTCTCTACGCATGATGACACCTTTCCTTGTACTCGCATCAGCATGCGACAGACAGAACACTGTCGTGTCTTTTATTTCAACCGCTTGATATATTGCACTTCCCATTTCGTAACCACACAAGAGTTCTCTTCAAATCAAAGCATTGTCTTTTCTTCCATATTACTGCACTTCCACCAATATTCGCCATTTGAATAGCAATAGAAATGTTACAAAGCTGTAACATTTCTCACCCCGCCCCAGGAACGTTCACTACCTTTTCTTTCTTTTCATTGCTTCATGTCACCGTATTATTCCCTGGTAGCTGTAGTAGATTTTTATTGTACAATATATTTTGCTAACCTACTCCACTACTGCTACAAACCAAATTTTCATCGCATTTCTACTTTAATTACTAAAACAATTTTCGTATTTTCAAAGTATCTCAACTTTTCAGGAGATGTGCTTTTGAGCACTAGTTTCTACTAAAGTGCAGGTTGATTTTGAAATAATATCACAATAAAGAATGCAATTGCAGGATAGAAGGAAGACGAACTTCGAAGAAGAAGAAGACCATTTCTTATTTCACGCCTGGTCACAATTAACTTTTGTTTCTACTCCACTTGTTAATCATCTCAACAAGCATTTCTTCGTTGGTCGTTCCTCCACAACCCTCATTTCCCACGCGCAGTCACCGCAGACCGGATCTAAGGAAGGACTGTGTTCTAACCCACATTTGACGTTGAGCACACAATGCCCGGGCGGGTCTCGACCGCCTTTCTTCCCCAAGTTACGTTTCTCTCTTTTCCAGATCCAAATTGCCTCGAGTCTATGTTCAACTTTGCCAAGTTAAAATAGACTTGGGCCAAGTAAAGAAGAACAAGGCCGCCGTGTCTGATCCAATTCAATCCACTTCAATCCGCTCTTCTCTCTTCTTCCCATCAAATTTAATGAGAAAAGAGTTCCTGTCCATTATGGGCAAACCGCACCACCTGAGAACGTGCACGTCCAAGTAGATCTTAATCACTTTTATCGCCCCGGACCATCGATCCATCAAGAGACCCAGTCCCAACCAAATGCTAAACTACGATCTATCTACAATTACACTTCACTTTTGTCATTCATTTTCTCAATGTTCAAGCACATGTAAAGGAATTGCAATTAACCATCTATAAAATCAAATTCCTCCCCTTTGAAAACGTAGAGTGTGTTTCATGCATTGAACTTCGCCGGGAACATCCACAGATCCACACTCCATTTACGATTCGTAATTTTCTGATCATTCCCGTTGTCATCTCGTTCTCTTTCCAACACCTTCGTATCCAAAATTAGAATGCTTTTGAAACCCTAAATCACCTAGCACCAAGGACAGTTTGAATGACCCCTTTGTATCTTCCTAAGACGAACAGAGAAGAAAAAGAAGGAGAAGAATGAAGAATTTCATTCCAATTGTCTTTTAAGTTGTACCCTACAGTAAGAAGTATTTTAGCAGGACCAAAAGGCCAAAACCATCATCCAGAGTTCATATAAAGTACACTGCAGTAATCCATTTGTGTGAGAGGGTCGGTCGCAATGGTAGAAGACACAGGTCGACCTATTTAAGATCTTCAAAGCCTTCATGTGCATTTCTCTTTCATATATAGCTAAAAAGAAAAGGTCTAAACGAACAATAATCGTGGTACTTTTGGCACCAAAAAGAAAAAAGATCTACTCTGGGAAAAAGATCTTGCGCTCCCATCTTTTATCGCACTCTACTTTTTCGTCGTCGTGTCTGCTTCCGTCTTTGGGTGTACATCTTCTACTGACTGTGTCCCTTCAGCGAGAAATACCAGTAGTAAATGTGTGGCTCACACTTGTCCTCTTCAAGTTACTCTATTCAGAGACAAGTGGCCAAAAAACTCTCGTCTTCGAAGACAACACTCACTTTCTTGAGGTTTCCTTAATAGTTTCCGGACAAGAACCTTTGTCGTCCTAGAAGCATATGCCGGCATTCTCTTCTTACTTGTTTTTGTCCCGGAACCTGATATGAAAAAAACGACAAATGACACAAGTGGAACGCATGTCTTTGCTGGAAACCACCCACGTTTTTTTCTTATCAAACTTTTAAATCTCGGCTGTAGTTTTCTCCTCTTCCTTTAACGCTTCATACATTCTTTTTCTTTACAACCCTTCACACACTGCAAACATACACAAGCTCATAATGTGTACTCTTTCTTACCGCTTGAATCCTGACAAAACACTTATCTTTTTATCAGACAAGTAACTTCGTACGTGTCTTTGCAAGAATGTAGCAGAAAATTAGACTGCTCTTAGTAAACGGTCACGAAAATCAAAATTTGCTGACCTCGTTTGATCATAGTTTATAATGCAGAAAACAAATTCTGTGAGGTAAACTAAAAGATTCTCTTCTATTGACACTTTTTTTGCCCACTGGAAAGGGAACCGTTTAGAATAATTCTGATTCGCATGAGAGAACATGGAATACAGAACATTTTCTTTGTAAAAACGATTAAGTTGAGTTAAGTTTTTTTAAAGGATTTATGGATAGTGTAATCGTCGTTGTGCCCTTGTCAAGACAAACAATGGGGAGCGAGCTGAGACACAACTTGCTCATTCTTTAAAAATGAAATAGAGCATGTGAGTTGAGTTGGTGAGTACACACACATGACTATAGAGAGTCGTAGGGAAGCAACCAGCACTCATAAGTGGAATAATCGATTGCAACTTTATTTTCCGGAAGAAATCGAGAAAAGAGTTTCTTGAAGACCGACTTCAAGTGGCCATTTGTGCACTCATTCATGCACATGTACATACATGACGTGCTCTCGGCACACGAGGTGCTCACTCGTCTTCTACTATTTTTCTCTCTTTTTCTCTTCTTCTTTTACATCGGAGTCGCTCTGTAAAAAAAATTCCTTTCTCTCCTCGTTTACCTAAGCCTGTCAAATGGCCCATATGAAAGAGAAAGGATTCCTTTCACTACTTTCGTGTCTCCAACGGATCAAAACCCAGTACCAAAACTCAAGTGCCATTATTGCAATAAAAAACGTGCAAATTCCACTTCGTCTTCAAGAATGAGGAATCCTATTCTCCATCCGAACTTATTGTCATAAAGTCTTAGCATATGACCCGTTTGGTCTTTTGCAAATGGGCATGATCTCCATGAACATACGCTTCCCTATATTCTACACTGTACAGCAATAGCGATGCAATACAATGTGCTTTCGGTGAACTAAAATTCATAACGAAAAAGATAGAAAGAAAAACAAAATGTTCTGAAAGTGCACTGCTTAAGCTTTCAGTTGTTCCGAGCACATTTTAGGGTGAAGATGTACACACATTGCCATACAAAAATGGCAGTGTTACAATGCAATAATTTGGCGGTAGGTATAGCCTCCAGAAATACACGATTGTAAGATTACATAACGTATGTGTACAATAAAAAATCACAGTCAGTAAACATACATATATTCACTGACTCGCTCTGAAGAATGCCTGTATAGACATCGTCTAGACGGGCAAAAAGATGAGGAGGAAGGAGAAGAGGAAAATACCATAAAAAGTTGAAGGACGGCGGCAGACCAGTCTTTTATTTGACACTGACAATATGTACACAACAGAATGTAATCGTCGTGAATGAATTGAGTGAAGCTTATGACGAGAAATAGAAGTTGAAACGAAGATAATCACTTATTAGGGGCTCGTTACACTTTTTCCCTCGAAGGGCCGTTCACTTTTGAAGACCGATTTACTGTGTGTGGAGAAGTGGAGTTATAAAGCTACGAGATACGGAGCATAACAGAAAACTGAAAGTGAAGACATTCCACTTTATTTCACTAGAGAGGGTTTTTGAT
Source organism: Harlomillsia oculata (assembly GCA_019776145.1). Taxonomy (NCBI): domain Eukaryota; kingdom Metazoa; phylum Arthropoda; class Collembola; order Entomobryomorpha; family Oncopoduridae; genus Harlomillsia; species Harlomillsia oculata. Next base: position 3,525 of record JABASF010001319.1, on the reverse strand, counting down.
GCTCTAGAGTTAATGAAAATTAGATCCCTTGTAGGCATTCGTTCATCTCTTCTCTATTACTCACTCGACACTGTGAGCGCACACAGTTTAGCCGGTTCAGGGTGGGTTTGCGAAAGCTGACACGTTCTTCCCCTTTCTTTTTCCTTGGCACAAGACGAAGTCATAATGAACTTGAGAAAATTGGCCAAAGATAAGAGAATCACTTTCAAGTGCACTCAACCAGAAGGAGAATTGAAACTCGTCTCTTCAACGGACACAACGTGCGAAACGCGGCAAAAATCAGACAAGCACTTGAACCAGTTGACTGACATGGTAATTGAGTGAGATGTCGGACTTAATTATGCAGTACGGAACCATAAGCGCTTTTACTTCTTTTCTTTCCAACTTTTCTTTGGGAATCCTGAAAACCAAGTCTTGTTGAAAGGATTGTAAACTAAAGGATTCAAAATGATCCACAACAGTATATAGTAAAAACATTTATAACGAAATGTTCTCCAGTTTTTTGTCCACTCCTACACACTCTTTTCCTATGACGTAAAGCTTCTCTCTGTTGTGTTTTTCAACAGTATGGGAAAAGTTGGTCTTTTATATAGGATTAGTATCGTATCATATATAAAACTAAATGTTGTTGCGGAAAAAGGAAAGTGCTGAGATCATGAGAATGTGCAAATTATAAAACATATGAGATGGAAATGGTCAGTTGGTTTAAAAGAGAGATTTTACACATTTTGCTCACCTTATGATTGCCCAAATTTTCAACAACGCACGGCAGGGACGCGTCGCGTCCGACGGCAACGGTGACGTTGGGAATCGGCTCGCCAAACTTGGGACCGGGATTCAGAGCTGTAAGACAAGAGTAGAACAACACATCAGTTTCGTCAATTTACCTAATTGCCATGTCGTTTTCCTCTTTGAACCCTTTCCCTCAGCCAACTGTTCTCCTTACTTGTCATAACAGCAAGAAAATAATAATATTATAGGCTTTGCAGGTCACTTTCAATTTTATCAAGTTAGATGAAATGTGTGTGTTGTGTAAAGGATTCTTATTTTTTTGCTTCTCTGAAATAAAGGAAAATGCTATTGTTTTTTGTACTTATGCCTATTGTAATTATAGATCTTTCAAGAGTGCATCATACTTCCATTACTTGAACTTCCATTACATTCCACCCATCCATCACAACAATTAATTTGGAAAATGTGAGACTCAGTTTTGATGGATTGAGTGAAGGATCTGGAATACTACAATACAACATACAACAAACCATGTTTTATCTAGATAGACCTTAGACCTTTTTGTTCCCAGTGCTGCGCCATCGCCATCACAAACTTAACGTTTCTCTATTATACACTTATATTTTTTTATCACTAAAAACGAAGTGTGCAGGCAGCAGTAGTAGTAATAAATTCGTAACGTTCTTCTTTGGGTTACAATAAGAAAAACGAAGAAAGAAAAGTTTTGTATTTTCCCTTGACTTTGAGACCGTTCAATTTTTATGGTTTGGGTCTTTGGGTAGTAGTATTTTGCCATTATGACACTCGGAGCAGAAGGTTCGTGCTTCAGATAAACTTTAATTTTAAGACCTACCCTCATTGGCCTATTGGACTTGTGTGACACAAGTTGAAGTCATCGGCACACACCCTAAAATGCCTCTCTTCCTCTCCTCAATTACCTCAAATTATGTCCTCTGATTTCTTCCTTTGCTGGTAGCACGACGGGTCCTTTACTTTCCTCACTCACAACTTTTTTTACCATGTCTCCTTGGTTCTTTTCTTTTTCTGGCAGAGTGACCAACTTTCATTTCATGATAGCTTCGTTGCCTCTTTCGTAACTATTTGCTTGCGTCGCGTCGTGCTCACTTACCTAGATCAAGTTCATTTCATTTGCAGCAGTGCAACACGATAAAAAGATAAATTCATTTTTCTAAACAAAAACTACTGTGTGTGAGTTTTCGGTCTTTTTATACTGACTAAGGCTAGGAGAAGGTTTTGAACTGGGGAACCTATATACCTAATGCCATACTACGAACCTGTGATAAATTGGAAATAGCTTGCAATGTAGGATACACACGTACACCGTGGAACTGTGATAATACTTTCCTGTGCCTTTTCCGACAATTTTTGGTATGAATACCAAAAAAATGAAATGCTTCCAAGTTCCAAGACCTCTGAACTGGAACTAAGAAAGAAAATTCCATATTGTCTTCTCTCTAGGCCTACAAATTATATTACGACCGTGGTATTGTGGTAATATACTATAGTGTATTGGTAGAAAGTGGATTGAAAAGGAAAATCTTGATGGAAAAAGTAGCAACAATCCATAGCCTTTGATAGGAGCAATAGTAATGGTAATGATAATGGTCCAAAGAGAGGAGAGAAGCAATTGCCTAATCGATATTGACAGGACGACAGTGCCAGTAAGGGCATTCCTTTTTCGTTTGCTTTGCTTCTTCTTTCTTGAAGTGGAGGAGAAGACAAGTGACCAAAAAAAGAAAGATTTTTTCTTCTACGAGTAACCTCAGTCAGTCACTTATTTGCTCACTTTTACCGTATGTGTCCTCTGTATCAACTTTCTAAACTACACCCTTTCAGACATACCGTTCCATTCATGTCTTTCAGTCCCATTCCATTTTTTGCAAAGAATGAAAGACCACATGACCTCATGTTTTCAGGTCTATATAGTAAATTGGATTTCATTTCGCGTCCAGTGTTTGCTATATATGTATAGAAATGCAATGTCTTATGGTTGTGTATATTCGCGCAAAAATGGCAAGAACAACGGGTTTTTAATATATTTTGCACGATTTATTGTTAAATGTAAATTAATAATTTAAACTTTGCAAAATTAAATCAAACTTTAAAATATTTTATGGTTGTAAAAATTTGGAAAACATGTTATATAATGTTAGTTGTATAGTTAAACATTAAAGGGACAAGGTTTCAGACTTTCCATCTGAAAGTACTGAAGCCTCCAGGCAGAAACAAGTGCGGCTATAAATCAGCTGGAGAAAATTACTCCTTTCAATTAGATTGCACTCAAGGTGGAGATAATGAACAGCGAAACAAATAAACGTCGACAAAGGGTTGACGTTTTAGACGGCACGAAAAGACTTGGGAAAAAATGAACGTGGTGGAAATAACGGGACAGAAGGCTATCGCTGACTGAAACAAGGCATTTTTCACCGTTCACTATACAGAAATGTCCAAGTTGTTATATTTCTATTGTATTGCAATCCAAACTTCTCTGGCTCCACTTTTCCCCATGCAATGTGGAAAGTCCCAATTTTATACTGAACAACTGGCAAGGTTTAATTTGAGGCACCCTTGTTCCTCGTTTTGCGTGTTTTTCATTGTTCCTTAAGACACTGTTACGTTTAAGCGCAAATGTTTCCAGGTTCACAGTTCACATCCCAGAGCAAGTGTGCTATAAAAACCTTCAGAATTTACATCAAACTTCACTTTTCAATAAACTAAACAACATCCATCCATCAAGACAAACGAAGGGAAGATAAAATCATGCCACTTTTT
>JABASF010001318.1:0-23516 GCA_019776145.1 Harlomillsia oculata | reverse complement strand
AAGTTTCATTTTATGTATGCAAAATTAAATAGTAATAATTGAACCAGGATCAACGATAAAAATCAGAAAACAAATGAAAGGTTTCACTATATACCCACTTTATTTACGAAAAAAATGGTGCTACCAACCGAGCAGAGGTTAAAATGAAATGTCATTACAATTACAGTAAAATGAGTTTAAATACAAGTTTAAAAAAACGATTTACGCGTCAATCTCGTATGGTTGTTGCAAAGGAACAATGCCGCATTGCTTAATGACGACATTTTGCGCAGGTCGGTCACCTGAAGTAGTACGTGTTTTCTCAACAGTGTGGACAACGTCTTGTCCTTCGACCACCTGCGTACACGTTAATTATATAATTCGTCATCCATTGTTGTAAAATACACAAGGTATCAATTCACGTTTAAAAAAAGTTGTAAGATGAGATTATACCTTTCCAAACACGACGTGCTTGCCATCAAGCCAACTTGTTTGAACGGTAGTAATGAAGAATTGGCACCCGTTAGTGTTTGGACCCGAGTTGGCCATGCTCAAAGTTCCAGGTCCAGTGTGTTTCAAAACAAAGTTTTCGTCATCGAAACGCCCGCCGTAGATACTAGTAGAGCCAGTTCCGTCGCCATTTACAATATCACCTCCTGCAACAACCATAATAACAATGAAGCATGAGTACAGTTACAGAAATGATACTGTGGTTTTGACGTTTAATCGCCGTACAGTCACTTCCGGCTACCATATGACTGGTTTCAAGTGTTGTTAAAAGTTCATACAGACAAAGAACTTCTCATGTCGACAACATAATGGAAAAGTGCAATGCAGAAATGAATAGAGGAGACGATGAGAATGGCATAATATGAAAATATGAAACATTAGAGACAGACGCTCCGCCGTCGTGTGTGCAAATGTATGCAGTATGCATGACTCGACGTACACAAAGCCAAACGAAAGCATTATGAAAGATTTCTTTGTCAGTTTTTTGAGCTAACTCGAAAAGTTGAAGAGAAGATTTGGCTCACCTTGGATCATAAATCTGTCGATGACTCTGTGAAATTGACTACCGGTGTAGGATCTGCCATTCACCCCATCCGTACACAGGGTAACAAAGTTTCTCACAGTCTTAGGAACAACTTCACCAAAGAGACCAATCACAATTCTGCCAGCATCCCTGTTTCCAATCCTCATATCAAAATAGACTTGTTGAGTGACTTTGGCTCCCTGTTTCATTTAAAAGACATATTTTAGTTAAGATTCTTATTTATTCAATATTCTTAGCTCAGCACACCAGTCAACAAATTAATGATAACATTGTGATTGTTTTACCTGTGCGATCCCAAGGATGCAAATGAACAAAAGTGCGGCCTTCATTTCTACTAAAATCTTAAACTCAATTTGAGAAAAACTAAACAAATATTTTTATCACTTTTGTATACAATACGGGAATGAAAGATTAAACTCTTCAGTCTTCAGCAGCCTGGGATGCAATGAACTTTCGTCTGCTCTCCTCCACGGTGGGCGTTAAATATTGTGGCTTCTTTCTTTCTTTGAAGGAAATCTGCCCTTCATTTCATGTTCGTATTCATACAACTGATACATGATACAACGTGTACATAGGCTTCATAGCATTATAAAACCTTGTCTTGTCGTCCATCCGTCGTCGACCGTCCGTCCGCGTCCGTCCCTAACCTACCCATGAAAAACTCGACTCACCATCCTGTTCGTTACTGTCAAGAAGATGAAATCCTCATTCCTGAAGTAAGTATTATACAATTATACTGCACAAGACATGCATTTCATGCAATGTAAAATCAAAGAAAGCCCTCGGGATGAAAAACTGTACAAAGATAGATCAACGGCAACAACAAGCTAAACTTGAAGAAGGGAAACGAAGAAAGCAGTCGTCTCAGTCTCAACAAGGCTTCATTTCCCCTACAGGCAGAAAAGCCCATGAAACCATTTCCATACATCCTTATCCATGAGCATGAAATGCGTGAATCGAATGGTCCAACAAATTCCATTTGGTAAAATGATGCTAGAAAGTTTGTTATAACGTTGAATTCAAATACGATTTTATTAATGACCCCTTGATCTTGTGTAATCCGAATCCACAATCAAGAATATTAGGTTTCGGATCTATTCAACGCATGCTGGCTTCTTCCGTTCTTCCTCGTTTCTTTTATGTCATGCCCTTTGTACCTTTCCACTTGGCATCAAAATTTCAACTCACAGAATAGTTTATCCAGTCCAAAGTCATACTGTCTATGATGTCTATGATTTAATTATATATTGCATCGGGTAAAATAATGAGCTGCCTGACTGATGGGCGTTAATGCAATACCGCACTCACTCGTACTAAAAAATACGAATGTGTGACAAAAATTCATCTAGACAACCGGACAGAATCCGACAATGGACAATGAATTTATAAACTATATAGGAAAAAACTGCATGAAATTAGTGGAAGTAACAAGTTTTGATGGCTTATTGACATTCGTTTAATCGCTTAAATACGATACCATGTTTCATATAGTATGTTGTATGTAGTACTAGTGGACATAATTTTCATGAAATTGATAATATATTGTATGAAAAGCAAAATATGGCTGATTTGCTCAAGTGAGATTCAGAATGCATAATTAAATTGATAAACGTATTCATTCAAAGAATCGTTTATAATATAATTTCTTTTCATGAGTATAGTATACAAGTTTTTGACGTGCCTTTGAGCGTTACATTCCATGTTTATTAATCACCTTCACAGTTGATCAAATAAAGTGAAACAACTTTTGTCGGCATTATCATAGAAAAATCCTTGTGCTAGATCTTTCAACTTTATTTTACATAAAGTCGACAGTGTTCTTGACTGTTTCAGTTCAATGTAGATGGCTACTGCCACCACTTTCCATTTGGATCGACTAGACTTAGAGTTCGTGCATGCGAATTTGTCGAGCTTAGCTTTCTGCAGTGTAAATAAAAAGCTAAACCTTTACATTCATTCTCCTGAGCTAAGCTGTTTGCGTATGTTGCGAATGTCTATACTCTATCGTTATTCAACGTACAATGTTTGCAAAAAAATCGCTCAAGGTACCGAGACGATGCCTATATGCTTAAGTAGCTTTGTCGGAAAACATGAGGTTCCTCCGTTGTATACTATTGTATAAGTGTATCCGTAATTTCGCGTCGTGGACTACTTTGTTTCCTTCCCCCAGGTATTGCGTCTGATTCATATTGTTATGTTAAAATGTAAGTAAAAAAGTAACATGCTGTATGGCTATATAATATAGTACTATGGTTTTGGTTTGTACAACGGAGACATCTCATTGATCATTGAGACTCAAAGAATCTTCGTACAATTTTGTTCGAAACCTGAAAGCTGACCGAGACAATCAAATCAGTCAAAAGTTGAAATAGTTGAAAACAAACTAGAACTTTCCTTCCAAGGCAAACTTGCCAACCAGGTTACGCAATACCATTCCCGTCTCAATGCTGAATGCTGTTTTCTTCTTATCTTTAAATGACGTTTCATGATAAAACGATGTTTTGAACTAATTATATGAATCATATCGTTTGTTGAATCCTTTTGGAATGACATTTTTTTAAATCCAGGAGAAACTTACATTCATAAATATTATATAGTTTTTATGACGACTATGAGCATCCGGTCGCACTCGTCTTGTCAGTACTTCATTTTCTTCATTCTGCATGAATTGGCAAATCAAAATGCTATTTACAATCCTTGCTGCTTGCTCTTGGTTGCCATTGCCATGGCATGCCGGCAACTGCATTAATGCTTTTATAAGCAAAACACGAGCTTAGTGTTCAAGGCCAAGATAGTAAAATGCGACACCTCTCAAAATATAAGTTGTACGCTGCCACATGCTCTAAGGCTTTTGCATATATCTCTCTCTGCTCGTCATGCGAATTTGCACGTGTACGCAAGTCAAGAGCCAGCCACTCGAATGTAGACAAGTTAGTTGACAAAGCAAAAAAACACAAGCATTGCTTTTCAACTAATTCCAACGCAACGAAACAACAGGCTTAAAAAATGCGTGCCACACATACGAGCAAGCCGACCGGGTCTGCCTGGCGGAAAGTTAAACGCAATAAACTTTTAGCCATGTTACATAAGAAATGTTTAGCTTTACCATTCCATAACTTTTGTAAACTTGCAAAAATGAGAAACTCTACTCTTCTCTCTCCAGTCAGTCTTCACTCCGTCGACCACTGGTTCTATTCGAAATGCAAACGCAGTATTAATATTAGTGTGCAACATTACGAAGTTTTACATTTTTCTTTTCCACAACTCACTAACACCCCACCCAATCCAAATCGCAAAACCTTTGTTCTCCTTCAAGAAGGGCTGGAGAGCTGGAATTTATGTTGCAAATTGAAACCCTTATGTCAACAGATTTGATTTTTCTTCTTGTTGATGTTCAGAGTAGCTCGCGTTCTCGTGATATACTGACAAAGACAATGGTGAGAAACGTCAGCATCAGCATCTACGTGTTTATGTTACGTACATTTTTAAATAAACAAAGAAGATCATTTCTCACTTCTTGATTTTTTATGCAAACTGCTGGAATCGCAAAAGTGGGTCGTAAATCGTAATAATCTTGTCATACTTTTAACACTTCCTTTGTCACTTTGAAATATTCAATATAATAGGCTAAACAGGAACAGTGCTTTCAATGAGCACGTGTACGTGGTTAGGTTTAAAGTTTAGAATTGAAACCACGAACCATGAAACAAAAATTCATTAATGGATATGATACCTGTTAGTTTATATGATTAGTTAATGTTATCAGTCGCTTCCTTGAGTCAAGAAATGAAATGAGAGATGAATCATCTTAATCACATCGTATAACAGTTTTATTGCGAATTGGAATGGATGAATTTGAAGCGCCCATCATTTAAATTACTAGACGAAAGAATAAAGTATAATAAAAGATCCACTGAAGACAATGTATGCAACGCAGTTTCATGCTTAAAAAAGCGCTTGTCTTTGGGATGGTACTGACTACACCTAAAACAACAAAGTAGTAAATAGGCAAAGCATGCAACATCATAAGAAAATTCATTTCCCATTCTGAAAGTGCCGTATAATGGTATAATATCCAGACACATTAAATGTAAGTGAGATGATAAGTGAATCAAGTAAATGACATAGACTGTGAATGGCCACCGACGTTCTGACTCTGACGACGCGCCTTTAAGCTATTTCAAGGTAAACCATATCCAACTTTTAACTGCGTTCGCAAACTGGCTAAAAGGCTAAAGTGACTATCGAGGCGACTGCCTCGATGGCATGACGAAGATAAGACAATGAACACCTACATGACCTGACTGATTCATCCAAAGACCTTTATGCCATCACACGCAGTTGGCATGTTGGCAAGTATAGACTTCATATCAGTTTGTTGGTTTGTTGTACTCGTACTAAACTTTAAAGCATACGATAGACGATAACCAATGTTATGTACAAATGAACATGTAGACAGCATCACGTCCATTAAAGCATGGCATAAACAAACGTTAACTCTCCTTGCAATGTTTATTTCAATGAGTACACTCTGTCAATGCAACTTGGATGTCAAACGAAACTACCATGATCATGAGTCCCATGCCATTTCACATTAAAAAAAAGTTAGCATTAACTATAATGTATATTCACATTTAATACGTGTCATTGTATAGTTTATAGTGTATACAGGGACAATGTAAATGTACAATACTCGTTCAGAAAAGTAATTGAACACCCTCATCGTCTCTTCTCTGTTCTCACCATATATACATTGCGTGCATTGTGTTGTGATTATTGAGACTTTCTGCAATACGATGATGATGTTTGAAAGTAAGCACAATTGAACAGGCATTATACATTCAATAATACAGTAATACATTCAATGAATCCACATTATTGTACATCTACCCATTTATAACACACATGGCCATTTTATAAAGTATACATCTATCTTATAGTAGTGATTCAGTTTTTACAAACTGCGCATCACCTCTAAAAAGCAACGTCGTCAACCTTACATAAGCCGTCTACAACGAAGTGTCTGCAAATCTAAATCTAAACATTAAATACTGTACACATTGTGTATCTCTAGATGTAAAGTATATATCAAACCATATGCAAGAGTACCGCGTGCTCCTTTCTGCAAAATACTGCAGAGGAGCAAACCCAGAAGCCTCGTGGTTTTTGCCATAATATTGCCAGCCACCCCAGAAAAATCCCATGCTTTTGCATTTTTGCATGCGATTTGCTCCTCTCTAGTCATCTTCATCTTCACATCATCATTATCAAAATGTACAAATTCGCAATACACGTCGTATAGGTTAACCATGTTCACTCCAAAATGCCCAAAAGTTACTGCAAACGTGCATTCATCAGTATTAGTTAACTCTTAACTACGATGAAACCATGAAACACCACCGCGTGTGATGTGCAGTAATCCACTGTATGTCTGTACAATCTTCAAAGTATCTCATCAAACAGCATCTCATCGTACGATAACATTTCAAAATACATACAACGAAAGGTATCCAACCAATTAGTGCTGAAAGTACAGTACACAGAATTACAGGAAAGTTTGAAGATGACGTTTTCTTCGTCGTCTTGTTCGGATACGTGAACGTTCTTCGCAGCACAGAATGTGCGTCTTTCAAATAGCATGTTCCTTAGAGAGATCCTCCCTTCTCATCCCATTTGCCCATGATCCCATCATATCATCTCAACCAAAACTCCGTCTTCGTCTCGGGGTCCTACTAACTTTGTAACTTCGCATTTTTGGTTCTGTTGGGATTGAACGAGTGTCTGCATCCCGAGGCTTCTTTTGCAAGCAGAAAAGGCAAAAGCGTAAGTGGCAGAGAGAAAAACTCACTCAAAGCAAGGCAAAAGCAAGGCGAGCGAGCAACAAGCAAGACAGACAGACAGGCAAAAGCAAGGCAAAAGAGTTTGAAAAGCTAGCTGAAAGAAGAGAGAAGTTAGTGTTTTTCATATAGGTTTTTAGGCTTGAGAGTGAGTATAGTTGGATGTTCCTATACTGGTTCGTGTAAAATTCTGTCCAGTAGTCTCCTGGGTTGAGTCTGTAAATATACGTAGACGAGACGGAGAGACACGGCGACTGCTGCGTCACAGTTGAGGCGAGTGTTCAGTAGGCAAGTCTACTCCTGGGTTTCATCAACTCTCCGCACTTACTTCTATTTTATTTTTTCCAGTAGCCTTTTTTCCTTTGTTGTGCAGTTGTGATTGTGTGTGGTTGGCTGGTGATTTGCGAATTGCGAAATTTCGACTTGAGTGTTCTCCACGACATTTATTTTCCATTGTTTTTTTTGCGTAAGTCACTCAATTTTTAATATTCAATTCATTTTCTTGGGTTCCAGCAGTTCCAGAGTCACAAGTTTTGTAGGAGACTAAAAGGTCATCGTCATGGTCATAGGCGAATGTGACGAAGGTCACACATTCCCCGTTGCATATTACACAGATTAGTTGGTCCATCATGGTTTGTCATGTGAGTCATATCATCATGTTGTCTTTTGGGTTGGTTTGGTTGTCCGGTCGTCGTCCACATTTTTCATTAATTGTTTTTGAGTCGTACTCGTTCATTTCAGCAATATGCGGTTGGTGGTAACTGGTAAGATATACCATAGAGTATACATGAAGAAGGGACAAAGTAGACAGAGTTGGTAGTATGATAGTTTGATAAGTAATGTGTACAGTGTACATTACATTTCGGGTTCTCGCTATTTATTTCTCTCATCTATTAGTTTTCTGTCAGATGAATAGACCGAAGAAGGTCACCAGTAGCATCATCACATCAGCACATTCTCAAAGCATAGCATGTAGTAAAGCATGAAAGCATCCTATTCCCATAAAAACGACTTCTATAAGGAATACGAATTGCTATCAAGTCGCATTACTATTTGAGCATTTATACACTGGTTTATGTTTCCTTTAGCTTAACATTGGTTACACTTACACTACATGCAGCGTCATTCCATTTCCATACGGCAAGACCAGACCGTACGGCAGGGGCATCATATTCGTTTATATCAGTAAAGAGCGCAAAATAGTAACTGTAAGGAGCATAAGAGTCAAGTGAAGATATACTAAATATAATACTAGAAGCAAAGCTAAAAACATAATTTTTTTGCACTTTTATAGACTTTTATGATGTTCCCGTCGTTTCGTTGTGTCTAGCTAGCGTGTGTGATTTTGTGTACATCATCTTCCACTTTTTTTAGTAGTTATGACTTCAATGTGTTAACCATGTTTTAAAATGCACGTTCTTTCTGGCCGTACGACGTGGTTTCTCATTCCTGCCAAGAGTCATAGAGGACCTTTGATTGTTCAGTTGTCTCTTGTCTATCTAAGCTGAAGCATAGAGTACATAAAGCCTAAAAGGTATAAAAGTGTTAATAAAGACGACTGGTAACTACATATTACTATCATACAATTCATAACATTACCCATTAGCATACAAACTGCACAGTATACATACTATAGTAGTGTACACTGGAAAGAGCTAATGAGCATAGACAAAAGTGAGGGTAAATATCATGAACTTATTATCATGCATGACTCATTCGTAGTTTGATTGTTGCAGTAATGCAACTGGTAAACTGCAAAAACCAGCTAACTTTAACTTTAGGAAGTAGGACCACCACGTGGTTAGTTGGTACAATGCAATAATGATGGTCGTATGTCGTATAGTCGTACTCATCGTCGTCATCAGGAAAATACTTTTTTTCATTGTACAGTATAGTGCAAACAGGCTAGGATTGCTTGCCAAGTTGCCAACGTGGCTTCTGCGCTTTGTTTACGTTAATGACTCTTTGTGCTCGAAAGTTACTGCCAGCCTAGGATGTAGTGTTTGGTGTTTTTCTTATTTCTGATTCGCTTACTCGCCCTTTTCCATCATTTGTTTATAAGAAAGGTTAGTCATATTTGAGTTGTTATTGTAGCTCGTGGTATTAATTGCCATTCTTAAAACACTGATGCAACATATGGATTGTTGTTTTGCACCGAAAAACCTTCGACGTTTCATTTGTACGCAGAGAGTTGAGTTAGTGATTTCTTTGAGTCGTCGGTGACAAGTCAACATCAACAATCGATAAAGAAATCAAGTGTTTTTGATTAATTGTAATTGCATTCCTCCTTGTTTTCACATTGTGTACCAAACTAACATTGCTTTAGTTTTAGTCCATACTTTGATTACACAAAATCTGAGATAATTGCTTTATTTACTTCTTGAGCTGAATCAATTGTACAGTAGTTGAACTAAACACATTGAAAGGTGATTAACGTTTCGCTTATCTTTTTGATGCTCTTCGGATTAATTATTATATGTTAGTTTAGTTTGTAATTGTGGTAGTTAATACTAATGTTACAATTTGCTTTCTCATGTAATACGCACGAAAACATATGTGATAGGGTAGGGATTGATGCGCAGTACACACATAATAACATAATAAGTAACGTGGTTGTTATAGTTTCAGTAAGGATAATGTGTCATCTTGTTCCATTCGTGAATTTTTTTAGTAGCTTGCATTGCATTGATTAGGCTCGACTAGATTTTCTACTTGGGTTATGTTTATGCTTATTAGTAGTTTCGTCCGTACAAAGACGTTGTCCATCGACCTTATGGAAGCATTGAAGTTTTAAGTTGCATCTATATGATGTGCGGTTTACCATTATGTAGGGATAGATAACGATTTAAGTATATAAGAGACATGTTTGATTCATAAATATCATGAAAGAAGGGACATATCATCGACAAATGCAAAGATTTGCAAAGTCGACAAAGCATACTTGAGAGTGAGTGTTTAGACTTTAGACATTCTGTTGAGAGTGGGTGTTGTGGCATTTGGCATTTATCAGTTTTAGTGTATATGTTTTTTGTTGGGGCCATTGGTTTACTGATTACGCCTCTTTCGTCCTTGCAAGTGTATCGGAGTTTATAAGTATAAATTTAGTGTTGTTGAGAGTGGGTGTTGTGGCATTTGGCATTTATCAGTTTTAGTGTATATGTTTTTTGTTGGGGCCATTGGTTTACTGATTACGCCTCTTTCGTCCTTGCAAGTGTATCGGAGTTTATGAGTATAAATTTAATGTGGGTACGATTCAGTATGGTGCAATGGCTGATGGCTTAATCTTTTGAGTTTTTTACTCTTTTTTCAATTGATAACAGGGAGTGGACTAGTGGATCAATCATTATGAGTGCATCTCCTGTGGCCCGTCAAGTGACCCAAAGTCAGGCGATCCCGTCTCGCAGGATTGTCATCAACAATGCAAGTCAGCTACCCAACGACTACTCCACAACTCCGGGGGGAACTATTTACTCTACTACTCCCGGAGGTAACTTTTTATGAAATTAGTTGAAACTTACAAAATTCGATATTTAATAATATTGGTGTATATATTTACGCTCCTACTTTATTATTTGAGGTTAGCAGCATGCATAGGCTTTCGTTTTGTTTTCTGTATCGTCGTTACCCTTGCCGTAAAACAGTATACACGTGAAGATGTAAAGAAATATTATTTGGCTCTTAGTCAAAAGCCTAGCGCGTCATATTTCACATCGTAATCGTAACATGTTATGTACTTAACATGTAACTAGTGTGATAAACTGAATCTTAAGGTTGAGCGAGGACATACAGTCCTTCTTAAGATCACGATAGTGACGTCAATAGTATTTGCGAAATTTATTACCTTACATGCGTAAGTATTCATTGACCTTTAAACTGTGATTTTAAAAATCTTTTCTCAGGTACCAGAATCGTGTATGAGCGACAGTTCTTGATGCAGCTGCGCAACTCTCCATTGGCTAAAACTCCGCCGAAGAATATCCAGTACATCCCAGGAGTCTCGCCGACCAAGCAATCCGGCCTTTGCGACAACAACAACATCCATAAGCTTGCTACCAGACAGAATTCTCCACCGTCTCGTATGTTTATACAATTGTTCATGCATTGCCTAACTTGTAGCTTTCAGAGAAAGTACAATTTTCTATTTTTATTTAGGTGCTCAAATTGCTCAGGACCGTCCGGACAAGGATTCAGAGCAGTTCGAAATGGACTTGTAGAAGTCTTTTGTGAAAGAAAAAATCCAAAATCAATTGTATTTGAATTAAACACTTTTTCCCTGAGAATCTTTATTGTTAGAATTTGTTTTTGCTTGATGTTACAAGATTAAAATGGTCAGTTTATATCGTTAGTCTTTATGTGCTTATGCTTACTATTACTACGAGTTATCATCTGTATGGTTAAGCTTAAGTATTTTTTACGAAGGTAGACATCAAAACGAGGAGGGTGTAAACTGACGGTCAAGAAGGTTCTATTGCAAACGCGATATCATCATAATAATTATTAACTTCGGTCTGTACTTTTCATGTTCAGTTATGATCTGAATTCAAAGTAATAGTTTGGTGAATAACATCTTCAGAAATTTCTTTACAGATATTTTCGAATGGGTTGAATTCAACTATGCAGATATATTGTTAGCTTAATCTTTATCTTCTCCATACTGTTAGTAGTTTAGTTGTTAGACAAAAAGTGGTTTGTTGATAATTGTATTATTAGTCATCGTTACATTGGATATGATTAAGGATTTTTGAGTGCCTAGGCCTAGGCTACACCTATGAAATTATTTGATGCCCAGCTGATCATTAATGTAATTGGTATTGTTGTCATTCTGGTCGTTTAATTCCTGTACTAATTTTATTGGAGTATACGCACAAATTGAACAAATCAAGTAATTATGTACCTATACACAAATTGATTTGGACTGTGATTTGAGCCTGTTCACTGATATGAAGGAAATGATACTGACAACGACACATTATCTTTGATTACATTTTCAGATTTTCAGTTACTTCTTGCTTCTTGAACTTGCTATTTTACGACTCTGTCGTACATACATTGCCTCCATTTCAGTTGAGCAGAATCAAACTTATGGAAATAATGTTTGTGGTGAGGTGATTGTTATTTAGGCGGCAAATTAAAATAATGAAATTTTGTATGGCCGATAATCACAGGTCCTCAAAAATTACCAGTGAGGTGTGAGGTGCAACTTAAACGTCAACAATTCTATCGTAATATAGATAATAATAATGAAATGTTTAATCGAAATAAGTAAGCTCGTAAGAGAGCGTTTTGGGGAGCTTTCGTTAAAAGTTGATGTTAATTGTGAATTCACTTATTATGGTCTCATAGACAAAGTTTTCTTCAGTTAACACCACATGCAACTTAACACAGCACGCTGATCGTCCTACCTAAATGTTCATCTCTTATGAGTTCTAATTTCGTATTTTCTTTGTTGACATACATTTGAGACAAATATTCATAGGAATATGAATACTGGTCTCTCAAGTTGTGACAATGAAGTATGCCAACGACAATAGTAAGAGTCCATTAAATTATGGATTCTGTAACTTCTATACGTGTCTAACCATCTTAAATTCCCAAGTTTATATACTTCAACAAGCAACTTGCTCCAATCCAAATTATTACTGTTACTAGGTTAATTTACAGGTTATGTACTAGTATAATGAAGAGTAAGAGACTTATACGTTGTACTCTAGTTTGGAACGAAATCTATGCAAACATGCAAGTTGTTATATTAATTGAATTTGTCACTTGGATTTCAATATATATGACAATTTATCGTGTGCGGTTGGTTGTCACGCTACAAAAGTTCTCTGGTGAAAGTCTTTAAAGTTTACGAGCGTTAAAGGATCGCTAAATGTACAAAAAAAGTATAAAATGAGGAGGGAATAAATGCAACCAGCGGAACGGACTGCTTGGTGAAACCAATTAAAGTTCAACGATTTTAATTTAATACAACAATTTTAAATCGACATTGACACATCATACAATCAGTCATTAACACATCGTAATACTATAACGGCGTAAATTAGAATACTTCGAAAGTCTTCGAAGTACGTAGATCAAATTGAGTTAAATGCTATTACACGCAATACGAAACTTAAAATTTTGAAAGTATGTCCAAATCATTTAAACCCATAATCCCAAAACAGAATTTTTAAAAATACATCCGCAGTTGTAGTTAGCACGGACACTTCCTACGTTGTACTAGAAAAGTGAATAATATCAATTTTCAACACTAAAATTGTCCCTATTACAATACGAATACAGTATTTTTCATTCAGAATATGCAATTGTACCTTTAAAGGACCTATAGCGAACCGCGACAGCGAATATTTAATACTTAATTTTGCGATTGAAGCTGTCAAACCGAAAACCTATTGTTGGTCCCGGCGAAACGGACAGGCAAAGTAACTACAGACACCTCATCATAATAACTGCTCTTGTATTTTTCAAAGGCCGACCTTAGGTTCGCTAATGGAGCCATATAAAAACTGAAGTACAGTTTCTTAGCGCAGTCTTGAATATCTTCTTCATCATGAGTCGAAAGATCAGCCATAGTTTCATCCCAGAACACTTTCTGAAAATATATAATACGTATTATTATTTTCTAACCAAGCATGATTACAAATGTAAACTGATGAAGCACGGAACTACGGCACGTAGTTTCTAGCTTCCTAAACTTTGATTAGCACAAACACTAAATTTTAAATTTACAATGTTACCTCGTATGTTTCCCGAGCCAGTGAAACGCATGCCGTTCCAATCATGGACGGTAGCATGTTGATATAGGTTTCGCCTTCCAGCAATGTCAATTGTGCCAAATATGTTGCTAAGAATCCCGTACGGTTGTCAAGACGAAGTAGAAAACAATACAACTTTATATAATCCAAGATAGTGGGAGCCATTAAATGAAAATCCAACCCCGTCAAGATAACCTTCTCCATCTTTACCACCTATAAATACAACTTTTATTACATTTCTTTATCCCGAATGACCTCTGCCTCTTTCTACTATATACTACTAACAGATTGTCCATTAAAATTTGTACCTGCTTCTTGGAGTAAGTACCATCAGTAATATACACAAAATCCTTAATTTCTGGAGGCTCGACTTCGTCAAACTTAGCAGCAATCAACAGAGCTGCAGTTCCTACAAGCTGCAATTTAGATCGTGATACAGACATTCGGCTAAGGAACCTGAATCCACAAATAATGGTTAAAGATAATATATTATCCTGATGGACACTAATACTCGTATTTTATCATTACACATAGCCTAATAATTAAATCACATTGAGCTTACCGGTCGACGTAGTTAATTGCAAGAAACGGAATGTTGTCTTGCAATTCGAATTCTGTACATACTTCCATCAACCAGTCTACTAAAATAGTTCTCATTTTATGCGTCACATCTGTCTGCTTATCCATATAGTTGGCTCTTGGTAAAAAGTTCCTTTGTGTTTTGTTCCAGTAATTTAAATTGTCTAAGGAATATAGTGGGCATGGCGGAAGGCTACTCGGCAACACGCTATGTTCTCTAACATTACCAAAGTCCAGGTTTTGCGCAAATGCATCATTGAAACTGCTGTTGAGGCTACTATTTAGGCTAACTTCTGATTTCATACTGCTGAATTTTGAAAACCGAGGTTGATGACTGGTTGCATCATCAGGGCTGCTCAAGTCTTTCACATAAGGAATGGGACTGAATGGTATATTATCCATTTCCATGGAATTGAATTTCCAATCGTCGTCCTTATCTGACTGTGGATGTTTTTGTTTTTTGTTTTTCGGAGGAATAATGTACATATCGTCAGCATCGCTGAGTTCCACTTCGGATTCGGACACTTCATATTCGCAATCATTAGGGATGAAAGAGGCTGAAATGTCTGATAGCGGGATTCTTGGCTTACTACGTATGTTTTCTGCAGCAGTGCCTGGGTTTAGCGGGAGATCACTCCGATAAAGTAGGCTGTTTTCTGAAATTTGTGTCCTAATTTCTGTTACACCGCTGACATTGCTACCGTAACCAGAATCAGAATAAACAGAAAAGTTAGATTTCTTATTGAACGATGCTGATATGATGCTGTCTGCGTATCCATAACTCTGGTGATTTTGAATTGCATGTTCAAACCGAGATCCATCCGATTGAGACAATGTGAACTTGCTTGTTTCAGTCAGTTTATCCTTACTAGTATTAAATGAAAATCCAGAAGACAGATTCAAGGGAGCGTCCGCTGGTTCAGCATTTTTAGAACTGAAGCAAGAATTTATGTCAATAGCTGAAATTGCAGAAAAGGATGAGTTAATTCCAGGATCTCCAAAAAGCTTAAACGTTTTCCCGTTAAGATACGAGAAGTTATTTTTGGTATCAATTTGGGGTTGAGAAGATCCGGCAGAATTCCACATGATATTCTGTTTTAGTCCTGTTCCTGAACTTGCTACATTTGATATTTCGCCTAGAGTCGCACGGGGTGGACGTGAGAAGAAGGTTGTCGTTTCGTCTCCAGCGAACGACTGAAATACTTTCTGCCATTTTGGATCAATTGGCAAAAGGAAATTTGAAGCTGCAACATTTTTCGGTGGATGATTTTCTTCGTAATTCCGTCTCCGAGAATTATCATCTTGAGTACGGTGAGGATTCACATTCTCAGCCATCGTTACCTGTACAGTACCAAAAACAATAATAAACCAGATTAATAAACAAAACTCAAAGAAAGTACATCATTTCTTTGAGTACTCTATATTTGAAAAACGCCAACCCGTAAAAACAAAAAAAAAACTTGTTATTTTGTTGAGCAAAATTCAAAGCACGTAATACAGCAGAGATATTTATACATTTCAAACGTTTATACACGTATCCTTTTCAGTACCTTACTAATTTAAATACGCTTCTGTCCGATAACCGTATTTCACTACGTCCAAGAAATTAAATACCGTCAACCTCGATGCCTAACACGACATGTCGTACAATTTTGGACCCTAGAAAAAAACAAAAACGTAAAATCAATACAAATTAATACCGTCAACCTCGATGCCTAACACGACATGTCGTACAATTTTGGACCCTAGAAAAAAACAAAAACGTAAAATCAATAAAAATTCTTTCGAAATTTCAACTTGATTGTCAGGAAAAACGAAATTTCACCATTACTCACTACTATCAATAATCAACATACAATATGATACATTGTAAATCGCCCAATCCCAAATTAATAAACTATAAATTACTAATTACAAATTGCATCTACTGTCAAGTCATTTGTCGACTCCATGAAGTTTACCCAGGGTAACTAGACTAGACAACCACACTTTTAGTTATACTAAGTGTGGTTGTCTAGTTACTAGTTACCCTGAAGTTTACCCGTCAAGCGAACATGGTCATGAGAACGAGTACTATATCATGTCATTTGTCGACTCCATGAAGTTTACCCAGGGTAACTAGACTAGACAACCACACTTAGTATAACTAAAAGTGTGGTTGTCTAGTCTAGTTACCCTGAAGTTTACCCGTCAAGCGAACATGGTCATGAGAACGAGTACTATATCAACACTTTTCTTTTAAAACCTTTACAGATTTACATAACACCAATAAAATTATACGGAAACACAAAATCTAAAATTAGTAACCCTAATAATCACGTAGTGATCATTATTATAGCACACCATTATTATTTCACGAGTTTCAAGTTTCATTACTCACCTAACCATGCCGTATCAAAAATTAGGCGGGCTGGCCGTCAACACTCTCAACACGGGTACGGTACGGGTTAAAGAAGGTAAAGTACAGAGGGAAACCCGGGCACTCGACCGCCTTTTCTACGACACCACCTTTAGGAGCCATGTCACCTCTTATTGAAAATAAAATACACGTGCGAAATTGCCAAAGCCAATTCTACCTGTCCTGCCCTGATTTACCAGACAACCAGTTTAAAAACAGATTTGATGTAGCGTGATTAGCAAACATGAACGAAGGACAAAATGGCCGCCGAAACTTACCGCTCATGGAAAGTTGTAATTTATGTCGCCAAAAACTAAAAAAATCTAACAACGCAGGTTAAGCTGTTTGGTTTAACCTGACAGAAAATGCGATGACAAGATATTGATTTCATCATTTTATGAACTTGTTGACCAATTCAGTGTCGGATGACAAAGCGTGTCAACATGACTTTTCGAGTTTTTTGAGCGGTATGAATTTCTGGAAACTGCAGAGAAAGTGAATAAAGAAACGACTGATAAACTTACCGAAGGCCAATTTGATTTGATGGGAAGTTTACTATTATGTGAGAATAGTCCCAGGTGAACTACGACCCCGACAAAAATGTCGACCTCCGACGAAGGCGACTTAAAACCAACTGTGAGCTCCGGAGGAGACGAAGTAAATAGCCCATTCTAGCGTCAGTAAGTAGGCGAAACAGTCCTGTCGTCGTGTGTTGTGGTGCCTTGCCGTTGCCTGTTGCCTTGCCGAATCCCATAGTCCGCTGTCCGCTCAACGAACTTTGCCGTTAGAGTCTTTGGTCAGCCAAAGGGAAAGCAAACCCGCTCCACTCACTTCAAATTCAAATGAGACTCCACCTTTGGATTCTCATAGGATCACTTGGATCACCAACTTCGAGGCACTCAGTTCAACTTTGTTGATTCTCGTGTTTTACCTTCCAAGGCGGCTCACCACGTTGTCACACGGTAACTTTTTCTTTGTTTTTTTTTTTAAATTTTTAATTATGCACCTATAAATATTCAATAAATAATTTCGTATTTGTAACTCAAAATCACAAACACAGTTCTTTTAACGTATTGACTGAGATTTTGACAATTGTAGTAACGTTTCAGTTAGTGTTACTTTTGTAAAAAAAAGCTATCAAATTGGGTGAATAGGTTTTAGAGGTTTTTAAGTACATTTATTAGTACACGTGTGTATTTAAAAACAATTTATAATTGAGAGTACGTTAAACGAGTTGTTTTTTTAATGTGATTTTGTTAATTTTTAATTTTTTAGATGACGTAACGGAATTGTTTGGAGGAAACCATTCCTGGTTACCGTTTTCGAAACGCATTCGGTGAGTTCCGTAATTGGACGTTGTAGTGTTAGACACGGGTTTGTTTCTTATAGCTATAGTCTAACGTTGTGAGTTGTCAGTAGGTTCAGTATAGTTGTATAGTCAAGTTTTTGAACATTTTGTCATTTTTTAAACATTTTGCGATTTTTGGGCGATTTGGACGTTTCTTCAAATGACGAGTCGAATACGAGAACGAAAATTTTTGCAAGTTTTTCAAAATTTTGCGAATTTTTATCTCAAATCCTGCGATCTCAAATTTTGCGAAACTTGGTATTTGGACGTTTCTCGATATGGGCTATCGTTTAAAAAAATAAACAAAAAATTTTCATCAGCGGTCCCCTTATCTTCAGTCCAACCGTATAGTTGGTTCCTACGCACGACATGACCCGCAAATATATATAATAATGTTTTGTGTAAATCTTGGAAGGAATTAATTGGGTGATGGTGTGGTTTTGGTTTACCTTCAGCATCTCGAGAACGCTGAATATGTTTGCTGCCACTCTACGTTTTGGTAGCAAGTTCGTCACTGGCACCAATGGGATAGAAGGGTTTGCAATAATTGGACGACGAAGTACTAGTTCAATTTTCCAACCATTACAACTGCTGCCAATTGTTCCATGCCCTATGTCCTTTGTGCCGGTGCGTAATTATGCGGCGCGTAGAGGTACAAGAGAAAGACGTGAAAAACTGAAGAAGAAGATTAAAGCAAGAAAAGCAGCAGAAGATGCAAATAAGAAAGTCCTAACTTTTATGCAAAAGAAGTTATTGGAAACAAGGTATTTGTTAATTATTATTCTAGATCGGGAACAGTGGGTGTTTCAGAGCTTCACATTTTGAAATGTTGTTTGTTAAGTGTTGAAATTTATTTAATTTCAGTGGAACGTATGTAAGACAACGGCCATCTGAGAAATTCCTTAATAAGGAAGTAGCTGTTGATGATGTCTTCGTTTTGAAACATTTCAAATCTGTCAAATACCCCTTTGCTGAAGCTGTGCAGGGTCATCGAGAAATCCATCATCCTACAATGTACAATGTGCCGTTTGCTCCACTTATTCTAAGAATAGAATTGGATTTAAAGTTACCAAATCGAGCTACAAAGTAAACCAACATTTTTTCCGGTTTTGAACTAAAATCCTTCTTTTTACATTTTAAATGTTTCATTTATTTCAAAAGGTGCATGGATGGCTGGAAGAGCATTATTGAGATGCAGGCTCCGTTTTTACTTCATGGAATGAAGCAGCCATCCGTTTTGGTATTTTGCCCAGATGATCCTGAGTTAACTGCAAATGCATTGCGTGCAGGTGCCAATTTAGTTGGTAGCGAAGAACTAATCAAACAAATTCAGGTATACAATAAACTTTCAATTCCCTTTACACTTTTTTAAATGACCGACAAATAATGTAATTGATTTCATTTCTACAATTAGGAAGGTGCGGTCAGCTTGAGTGACTATGAATTCGTCGTTAGTCACCCATCTCTAGTTCCAAATTTGTCAGTTATTAGGGGTTTAATGAAAAGGAAATTTCCATCTATAAAAACCAAGACTGTTAGCTATGACGTGGCGATGGAAGTTCAAAGGCTGAAGCAAGGACTCCCAATTGCGTTAGTGAAGAATGATCGCGAGCCTGACTTTGGATACATCGAAACAGCAATTGGAACTGTATGTTAACATGAAACCAAATTATACTTATTAATTCGTCCTACTGCGTCATTCATTTGCAAACAGTAATATATTTCATTCACTCGCAATTATTGCAGTTGGATATGGATTTAAAAGGCTTGGAGAACAATTTCGCTGCTATCTTCAAGGATACTATAAATCGCAGACCACATAATAAGCCTATCGACGTCTTCTTAATTCGTTGTCTTTTGAAGACAACATTCACATTCGAAGAATTGAATGTTGATTGCTCTCCCTACATCGAGGAGCTAACAAGAGCTTCTGGACAGGTTGGGGACGAGTCAACAAAGGACACTGACGATGATGGTTTAAAATTAGCTGAAGCAATATCCTAGTTTCAAAACTAGTATATGACATCTTTTATCTGCTGTCGTCATCATGTTCATCATCATATTAAATGATAAGTGTAACGTTTTCAGTGTAGCAAGTGTAAAGCGTTCGTAGGTGAAGAAGACATAATTGTCTACAATGTCCTTCTGGAGCAAAGATGTTTGACTTTCTGGTTGAATAAAACTGCTCTTGTATTCAAAGTTTCATTGTGATTTGTTTGATCGTCGTCATCTGAATCTGTACTGGGTACCTGGGGACGGTGTTGGAAGATATCATCATTTGGAGTCAACGTCAAAGGAACATTACTTAGGCAGGTAGGCGTTAGTTGATGGGGAGAACGGGATTTTTACGCATTTAGTACTTATTAGGTTGTCGAATTTGTATGATTGACTTGACTGACACGAATGGAAAACGTTTGCTAGAAGGAAAGGAAGTTCAGGGTGTCATATTTCCGGCCGGCCGGTGGTATATAGGTTCATAGAATCATAGTGTAATTTGAGCTAGGAATTGGTGGTGGTAAGTCGGTAGCAGGCGCTCGGGTGCTGTTGGAGATGTAGTGAAGTTGGTATTTGTGTGCTTGCTTGGTTGCTGGAGTGGTTTTCCAGACGAGAGTTGGTGCACTGCACTGCTTCGGCTCCAAAAAACCCTTCCTTGTATTCATTCTTGGATGTTGCTCGCAATACTTGCTCACTTGGAGCCATAAGAGCAGAGCACTGCACCCTGTGCCATGGCAGGTGATACAGAGACAGACACACAACAAATGACTAAATCTGCTGTTGTGTTTGCTTCTGCTCCTGCTACCCTTTTTCGTATTAAGCCAGAGTCAGCACAGCGTCCCTAAAAATCTCTAGCTATCGTATTGAACGGAGATAAAGAAGAGACTCACGCAACAAAACTCGGTAAGGAAAGCAAAGCAAAAGCAGTAAGTAGTACCTTCAACATTCAACGCTGCTGCTCACGGTGAATGCCAATAGTGCACAATGCACGGAACACAGAACACCTCTCCAATTCACTACGACATGGGCTGAAGTCATCAACATCCAGCTCTTGATCGTTTAATCAAACTTTTCTACTTTTGGACAACTTTTCATGATCATCATCAACCCAAAACCCTTCATTCCCCCTGTCTCTCTACAGATGTAAGTGTCTCTTTTCCTCATTTATACTACTTTCTTTCGGCGAGGATTTACGAGTTGATTAATATGATTTAAGGTTAGAACGTTTTTGTCCAGATGATTTATACATTGATTTGTTTTTGTATTACAGTGACCGAGGATTATAAATATTTGAAGTGAATTTTGTACGGCACGATTTTGTATTACAGTGTATTTAAAAGTGATCAGATGATGTGTTTGTGTTGACTCGTGTGCAAGTGAATGAATGCCATGTGTCAATCAATCAATTTGTATTCCTTCCATCCCGGCTTCGGAAAAAGGATAAAATTGTCGAGTTGACGAAAC
This sequence comes from Harlomillsia oculata, assembly GCA_019776145.1. Lineage (NCBI taxonomy): Eukaryota > Metazoa > Arthropoda > Collembola > Entomobryomorpha > Oncopoduridae > Harlomillsia > Harlomillsia oculata. The sequence goes on along the minus strand of JABASF010001318.1, from coordinate 2,104 downwards.
AGAGATTTCTGTTGTTTTATATCAGTTTGGTGTGAAACGATTTTTTACCTTTTCTCTTACGTTCACATAAAGTAGTAAAAGGGTGCGGCGTTTTTATTGTCTTTGTCATTGTTTGTTCAAGTCGAGCTGTTTTTGTGTTCAGACGGAAATTCCTTGTCTGATTCTTTTCGTGTACGTGAAGATTTACTGACTGAGTAAGATGAAGTGACTTGAAATGTACTTTGTGTAAATACAGGTACAAACTATTACGTATTTTGTACGTTTCGCAATTGGAGTTTGCACAAATCTCAACTTACTCTCCAGTGGGCGACTTTTTTTTTGCCGTTGCTGAAGATATTGACAACGACACTGCCAAATTCTAATCAGTGGCACCAAGCACATCCTAGAGGAAACAAAGAAACCTTGGCTGGGATTAAACGTCTATACACGTTTACATCGCAACAATTCATCACGATTCCTTGTTCAACCATTATTAATTACGTACTCCTCCACAGTCGGTATTCGTACATATAATTAAACGAATACTGCCAATTTCAAATAGAAACGTTACAATTTACTCAGGAATAGACTTCAAGGAATACAACAACAGTTGCTGCTACTTTACAAGCGGTAGTGGTTTGGCTTGTAAACTTCAAAATAGTCATTTCTTATTATTACTGGAGCATCACAGACAGTCACAGTTTCAAACTGTGACATCACATTTTCAAGGTGGAGTTTATTAAAAGAAAGAAAAGCATGGCTTCAGAAATAAATGTCGACCTGGCTCAATTGCCTCAAGAAGTTCGAGATAAACTCGCTGAGCTGGAGCTGGAATTGTCTGAAGGTAAGCAACAAAGCAACTATAACATTCCTTTATTCCATAGTTATAAAGATGAGTCATATCGTACAAAATCATTCGTGATTCATACTTTCATACAATATTCCCTTGAATCCCTGGTCGCTTCTCTGTGGATGTGGACACAATTGAAGGTGATAAAGGTAGACGTGCACTTACCACTTACCACAAGTAGTACCGTGTAAACGTGTATCACACCGCAAAGAAGCAATAATGTTGCGTTGCGAGCATCCATCAGTTCCGTCCTGTCTTCGTTTTTATTACTACGAAAATATCGTAATGATAACAGTTGTCGTAGAGAGAGAATGTGAAATTGTGCGTGCTGTGGCGATTACAATGCTGTCACATCGTGACAGGTGTGGTTTTGCTATGGAATAAGGCGTAGTTTGAGGCGTAGATTTAGATTTGAATTGGACCCTAAAAATGCTAGTAAGATAGAGATATCAAACAATTTTGGGATACGATTGACAAATCCGGCGTCTAGTGACATTTGTGACATGCGAATTGTGAGTAAGAATAATGTCAGGTTCAGGAGGTTCAACGTGCTTACGCTTTTCTTTGTCTTTCAGTTTAATAAATTGATTGTAATACGGTTCGTACTGTTTCTTTGATAACGAGTGACAAGGTGAGATATAGGCACAGGCACTATTACTATAAAAAGGTTTTTTTTCCAGATTATAGTGCTCTTATGTTGAAGTGCAATACAATGACAAATTCATTGCATTGATGGCTGTTGGTAGAAACTGAATTTATATTGTATTACCTCATATCGCTATCGTATCGCTGATAAATCACATAATAACTCAAGCGTTTGGGTTTTAATACCAGTTTGTGACCAGTTTGTCCTTTAATTGCTGCATAAAGAGTTCATCTATAGTTCTATTGAGAATCTTTATGACTACTATAGTAGTGGCGTGGAGTCGAGAGGAAAGACAGGTCTTGTAATTTTTTTGCGTCAGTCTAATCCAATTCGTTTATGTATCAACACCTGACCGATACAAACGTAGAAATCACATTTAGCGTCACATGCTGAAAGGACAAAATAGGGATACCAATTATCAATCATGCGATTGTGTATATGGAGATGCGAAAGGGATAACACGTGTCAGTTTCGTGATAACGACGGTACTTTGTCTGTGTTGTTTAAAACAAATATATTCTGACGTAGCTACATATTCGACTGGATTAGAATTTATAACATGTATTTTACATTTTTGTATGTAAATTCGTCTTTCTAAAGTATTGTATCTGTTTCATCTTGACGACAAT
>JABASF010001317.1:0-23526 GCA_019776145.1 Harlomillsia oculata | reverse complement strand
CGTGCGACATCGGCTTAAATAGAATTACTCAAGAATACCAGATTTGTCGTGTAATGTTACTGCTATATATTATAGCTAAATTTAGTTGTAATAAAATGTCTACTTTATGGCATTTGCCGCACCTCTGACTCATTTCTATAAAAATTGCAATCATAACAAAATAGTGCATAGTGCATACAGCATTATTTCACATTGTAATGCTAACTACTGTATGTAATTGAGATGTAAAATATTGCAACTTATAATACAACATGCAGCAAGTTAGTACTGAATAATTGCAAAATGCAGTAGAAACAATACAGGGCTAAAAAGACGATGTTGTCCTCGTAAATATATAAGCTAAAGGGTGAGAAGTTTTAAGCGATAAGATTTTTTTAAGAACTGCTGAGAGAAAGACGGTCATAAAGATTTGATTAGTTCATTGTTGCTCCTTCTTTGCATGCAGTTCGAGCTTGTGGGGATAGTGTTGTTATTATTTTTAGAGAACTGGATTTCGGTAGCAATTTTTACGATGTTTTTAAGTTTCATCTTTCATTGCATTACTCTAAAGTAACATTATCTCTAAAACAACTTTGTTTGGAGTCTGTGAAAAGAAACGTTGTTGTGGTTGTGCAGATTCAACAGATAAAATACTGAATTAAGTGTCGAGCAATGAGGAGAATGGGAAACCTACAGTGTGACGACATTACACTTCTTCTTTTTTTATAGCGAACCAGGGCATGTTTGTTCGTTGTCAATCTGATCTCCATATGGCTTTCGACCTCTCAACTAAATAAAATTTATGGTTTTAAAAATGCTCTGAAAATATGAGCTAAAAGACAAGAAAAGCAAATACCCGAATGCGGGCTGCCGGATGCTCTTCCGCAGGAAATCTTGTCTCCTCACGTTAGTACCCTGATTCACTCTTTTTTTAACGTTGTAAGTGGCAAGTGTCGCGTTTCATTCGACTCTACGTCTGATGCCGATTGACAAATGTTTCACAGGGGTTACTTGGGCTCTGTTGGCTGAAGTATAGTGAATAGTGACCGTTGGATTTTGGCGGATGCGGGACATTTTCCTTGTAGGGTTCGGTTAGACGATAAACGTAGGGTCTTCAAAACGGATATGAGTTCCATGAATGTGGGCTATTTAGACACTCATCTTCGTACGCTCATATCATATGCAGGAAATCCTCGGAGTCGCATGTAGAACGAACCCGGCCTCACTCATTTCCGACCGGGAGTTCATTTGATTTGAAAATCTTCGTTAGTACTATAAATAATATTTACCACGCATTTCGATATTCTCATCTTACCTTTCCAAGTTTGCTGAATTGAGAATTTTGATTGCTCACTCCAAGGATTACTAAATTGTCCAATTGTTACTAAAGAAAGAAAGTATGCATGCCATCTGTAGGTCTTGAGACATTCTTAAGAAACATGTCCAGGTAAACCGTAGCCGTAAGTTGTTGAAGGTGTAGTGTCTAGGTGGAAAAATTTATTTTTTATCTGCCTCTTTCTTAAAACTTGGCCTTGAAGGAGTTCTCCCTCCGGCAAGGATGAAGGCGAATAAAACTCGCTGCACAACAACCAGATTTGAGGCCTCAGTTTCAGTATGTTTCAACGCCTCACAGTCGCAGTCAATGTCTGTCTACTCGAACTCGAACACGCATGTAGAGACATGTATATAACTCAGGCAAAACGACGTAAGTTAGTTGAGTTTGTGAGTTCACTTTCTTCGAATACGCTTAAATACGTGGAAGCCTCACCTGGAGGATGAGAATGCAATCACGTTGGTCTTGCTTCGTTTACCTCCACAACACACCTGTTGCATACAGTCACTAGTGAGCGCAACAGGTTGCGAATTTCGAGGAATCTCTGCTACATCGTTTATCATGCATTATTTGTCCTTCCAATAATTGTGCCGGCAAAATTATGTCCGACTGCAAATAAACCTGGTACGTTTTTGAGAAAGCCTCTGCCTATTCCTGTTTAAGCTGTATCATTTTGAAAGATCACCGAATAAACATGAAATGAGCGAATATAAATCACAGATTATGTAATGTAGCTGAATGCACCGTATTGAGAAAAATATTGTAAGGTAATGCATACATAATACTAATGAACTCTGTATTATGATTTTCTCCGTAGTCTGTCCAATATTTTTTCGGAAAGGAATGTTTGAAAAATTTATGATTTTTAACGGAAAGCGTGTTCTTGGAACCTTTGTTTTCCTTTGGTACGAAACATGATCCATGTACACAATATAGATTCTGTTTTCGGTTATTGCAAACAAAAAAGACAAGTAGTGTGTTCCTTGATAAGGAATGACAGGAAATAAAAAAACATGTTTTTCTATCCGTTTGTTTGTTCGGGTGCGTAATGTTCTAGTCTGTCATGACATTACATATAAAAGTCTATAAAAACACTGGAAATTAAAGATATTGTAATAGAATACAATGTTGTACATAATGCATGAAATACATATAAAGCCAAAAACCATAAAGGAATAAAACGCAAAATTTCATTTTATTTTATATGAATTTTCATGAAAATGTAGAATTATTTTACAGTAACCATCCTTCGTAGCACAGTCGTAGCTAATAACAATTTTATGTAGATCTGTTACGTATTTATTATGTAGTACAATTGAAGTATTGGACATTGATATCACTGTATGTTTGTGATTTTATCATTCTCAGATAATTTTTTATTTTGCTCACGTCGTTACACAGTTATCTCATGGTCCACTTATCAATTACAGATTGTTGTACCTGAGTTATAGTTTGTATATAGTTGTAAACCCGCGTCTTTGGTGGGAACGAAGAAAACAAGAAATAAAAGTTAGTGCTCAATTTTAATGATATAGTTTTCCAGAAAGTTTTGCAATTTATTTCTATTGAAGGGCACTTGAACTGGAACCAGTTCAACTGGACGTCATTATAAGCATTCAACGTAACAACTAAGGTACACTTGGAGACTTCTTTTTTTATTATTTTCCAGATGAGGAAGAGCTACGCACAATAGCTTGCGTAATGTAGCAGACACATTGAAGTTTTATTTTTTGTGCGTTGAGCACTAAAATCCAGGAGTTTCGGGGTAGTAAAAGTTGTTTTGACTGCAGGCCTTTGGTCAGTTGCTCAACGTTTTATAAATGACTCAAAAAACCACAAAAATTTCAACTGTAATTGCCTTCTTGAACTGATTTGTGAAATCTCGTCTTCACATCTTGTTTGAGCATTATGCAGCTGTGAAATTCCAGTTTAAACGTTTAAACCGAGTCCAGGTGTCAGAATAATGTGAGCAAACGAAGTGTTTCCTTCAGTTTCATTTTCTTGGAAGTATTTTAGTGATATGAATTTTCTGTAATAAATTCGCGGTTATGATCATCATTTACATTTCAACCTCGTTGTTTTATTTGCTTGTATTCTTGTGGGTTCAAATAACTCATGTAAAAATATCTAGGTAGATTGTAATGCTAAATAAGTTTGCTTTTTTACAGAGGGTACAAGTATAATTTGGCACTATTGACGTAGACAGCAGAATGACGATATCAAACTACATTAAATTAGACATTTTCATTTCCTCATGTCAATATAATGTCTTGTTTCATTCCAAATTAGCTATTTGTTGATAGGGATAGCCTACAAGCAAGCAATAGCAAATAAAAATCTTTTTTCTGCTGTTTTCCCCATTTGTTTCCTTGCACTTTGGCCATTCCTTAGGATCACTGCAGCTTTCAAGTACGATTGGCGATTGGACAACAAGTTCTAAACTTTAAGCAATTGCTGTATAACTTGAAGGGTAAATGGACATTGGCATTCAGAAAGGATCATCAGGATTTGTAGACTGTGCAAAACCAGATAGAAAACTAAAAGGATGTCGATCTTTCAGGATGTTGACGCAGGATTAGTGAGTTCGGAATCCTTTATGTTGTGTGCAAAATATACAAATACAAGAAATGCTTTTAAATGCATTTATCCGTTCAATGCTCAGTGTAACGTACATAAGGCACACTTTGCAAAATGCAGTAGTACTGCTTCGAAAGGAATTTTCTCTTGCTTGTGCCTCACTAGAGAATCGATTAAGGACGACCTTGTCTTTCTTGTGGAAACGATGAATCCAGACGATTGGTCACATAGTGCAAGAATCTAAAGTCAAACTGAATTGACTTGACCTACAAATTGTGATGGTCAATTTCATAGGGATGCTACCGCGAGCCATAAAAAGTCTAGTCTTGCGTTGGCTTGTACACTGAATGCAATAGTTGAGTAGATACACACACGCCAGAAGATTGCCGCATAGTTAAACCTCTCACATAGGCATAACAATTACTGACTGAGACCCTGTTGGAGCGGTTTTTGCACTGCAGAAATTGAGAATTGACTAAAAGAACGATGAAGACCAATTTGGTTCGTGTCCAACGTACCTCATTTGTCTTGTAGCTCGACCAAATAAGACGGATCTGGATCACTTTAGCATGACTAGTTGACCATCAAATTCCAATGAGTTAAAATATAAAAGAGAGACTGACCGTGATTACAGGATAATATGGCCCTTTATTGCAAAAATTTTAAATATCCAGATTTTAAATGTATTTTGAGCTGCTCTTCCTTACCTTATGCCTAGCAAAAACATGTGGTTAAAGATTCTCTCCAACATTAATTTCTTGTTGACACTGTAGACTAAGGTGCGGCAGCATAATGAGACGTAATGTGAGTGTGACCACATCTTGAAATGTGCAAAAGCAACAACAGAAGAACCCTGAATTGTACACGTCTTTTGCGTTGCAGCAGTATGTCTCACTTGGTGAGACGGTCTTTTTTTACAGATTGCTAACCAAACTAACCATATTACGATAGTGATGTGTGGTACCTCAGCTCCTCTTTGGTCAACTACTCCTCTTATTCGAACTCAAAGCCAGCAAGCAAGCTAAGAAGAGAAACGGAAATGTGAAGACGTTGTTGTCGTCTTTTTTTGTCGTCGTTTCGTCCTCATGCTTTATAAACTCAAAATATTATGTACAATACTATAGTAATACTTACGAACGAAGCAAAAAGCTTGTGTACCCCCAAAATTGTAATAGGTTAGAAAAGGTGCAATATTGTATTTTGTATGCCTCATGTGTTGTTTGGTAGACTTGGGCCTTTGCTTTATACGTTTATACCATGTCTGTAGTTCATATCGCTCTTCTCTCTCTGCCCCTCATTCTTGTATCTTGTATGGACTTTATGTGCTGAGATTTTTTTTCTTAGCATAGCATAAGGTCGAGTGTACATAGTCTTTTATCTGTGACCAAGTGAACATTGTGAGCATGCCACGCAACAATAAGATTCCCAAAGTATTTCTCTTTCAGTTGCGCTTGCACACTCGTGCACTCCACGTCTATATGAGACTTGAAATCGTCATTGACAAACATTCCAGAGACCTCATTAAAACTTGCACTCAATCCCAAGCTCGGCCTATTACCTCAAGCTTTGGGATGCTTTGTTGTTGCATGCTCTTTACATGTGGAAAGTGCATCTGTGAAAGACCAACTGTGTAAACCTGTTGCGTGCATGCAGCAAGGCTTATTTCTCTTCTGTCCTTCTTTAATTCAGACTCAACGTCCTTGATCATTTTGTGCTAAACTGGAGTTGAGTGAAATCAATCCTCTGTTTATGCCGTATTTAATTTTCCCCGAAACTATAAATTCAAAGGAGACAAAAAGTTCTGCCAGCTTAAGTGACAACGTATCCTTCTCCGTTTCAAAAGTGAACTGTACGGTTACATTTCATGTAAAATTAGTATGTGCGTGGTTCCGTTTATCTAGATATCGTGTGAATTGAGAGACATTTAAGATTTAATACATGTAGTATTTAAAGCAATAAACTCTGAGCAATAGTTCTTCGTCAAGTGGAATCCGTACAGAATTTCTAAAATTGTAAACTTGAAAGCTCGGTTATCTCATTTCGGTTTTGGGTAATATTGACGCAAAAAGGTGAGTGAGAACATGTTTGGCTTGTTGTTGAAACGCTGTTTGAGTAAATTTTGTCATTGAGCACGGGTTACTCATCGATATGATCACGTCAAGTAAATTCTTAGGAAGAAGCAGTTATGTTGTTGTAATCATGTCTATTTTTATGAAGTTGTCTTACTTACGACAAGACGGCGATGTCCAGCTCTGATATAATCCCATAATCTCGGAGTTGTCGCCCGTCATGAAGTGACTAGTGTCCCATGTGATTGTTTGTGTGCAGTGTGCACACGATACGCAACCACGAATTTCTTTTGTCGACACTTGGACTTATCGGGAGGGTCAACTTGTGTAGCGTCCAGTAGGACAATACGACATGAAAAGTACCATGAAGAGGTCATCGGAGTACATGAGCACGGCTGCGTTGTTCGGTGTACGAGCTTTGGTCAGTAGCAAGTTTGTGTTGAATTGATGAGAAAAATTGTTTTGGAAATGCAAACGTTGAAATACAAACATTGAATTCTTGGAGTTCATGTGCACTGTTCACATTCATGTTTGTTAAGGCACGGATAATTTACGACTAATATGTGTCTTGCTCAGTGCGTGTGGGAAATGTTTTAACGTAACCGAAACAAAGGCAAAGAGAAGGAACTACCAAATTTTGCTTAAGTCACCTGTCATAGAGTGGGATGAGGTCCGCATTTTCTTACTGTATGCAACGGGCGGTTTCGTTATTTATTACTTGTATAATTTACGCACTTGTACAATATCAAAAAAATTCAACCTCCCAGTTACAAAGTCTGGACAGTCATTATTTATCAATTTGGCATATTGTAATGACTTGACACTTGGTTCAGCCTAGCAATTAATTAACACCGGCGTACGCACCAACCCCTGCGTAAACACATGGACAATTTTATCTCACATTTTTTGGTTATTTCCCATTAGTAGTCTGGCTTTATGAACTCGTAAGGATTTTGGCAGGCACACGGTTGTATTATCGAGAAGAAATAAGTTTCCTAGTGAGTAGTAGTGTGTGTAGCTGTTATTTGTGCAGATGTGTAACTTGAGTAGCTTGAGGTGCAACATGCAACATGTGTAGTGGGCAGGAAGGTATGGTGTAGAATGTCCCTTTAGGTTGTCATTGTTTCTTTATTGTTTTGCCGTGTAGCTTCTTTTGCTCATGGAATTTTTTATTATTCAAAAATATATGGCACTCACATGGCAGCAGGAAAAGATGAGCTATTACACTTATTCATCATAAGCACTTGAAGTCAGAAGAAGCAAGTAGACGTTTTTTATTCGTGGCATTTTCAGCCAAGAGTTACGACTTGAGTCTATTCAAGAGCGAACGATGAGACGTAGCTGGTGGTGGCAAATGGGCATAGATGGGCGAAATAACGTCATTCACGTAATTTAATAGCGTCTTCTCATAAAGCGTGTGGTCAAGTGTTTTGTTGGGTAACTTTGCCTTGTCTGTTTAAGAGAAGACGAGAAACGTGTGTTCAGTTTGTTCTTCGGAGACGTACGTGTGGTCATCTTCTTGGGGGATGAGAAGGGAATAATTGCGTAAGTGCGCCCAGCTACAACATGCAGATGAGACTTTTTGAGAAGAGGTTTATAGAGACACGAAGAAGAGACACAGAAATGTGTGCTACACAGCCATTTCTGTTCCTTAGGACCACTTGTTCCTGTGAAGCGTGTGGATGAAATGCTCATACATAATCGTGCAGTTTTCCGGGTGTCCTTGCAATCTCGCCAACGAAACGAGCCAACATTTTGGAGATATTCTCTTCGGATGATGTTATGATGTTAGCCAAATAAGTTGAGTACAAAGCATTACCACAGTGCATTGGAGGAATTCTCTTCGTCCAAGCTTCATGTTTTTCATGAGAGCGAATGTGCAAATGACGTGTTACACCTTTCGGCGGGTGCCCTGTGTTGTTGTTTTGCTCTGACCATCCCTTGCTGTCTGTCTTGACCATCTGTAGAATTATGTATATAAGGAACTCTCAATACTTTTGACAAGGGATTTAGCACGTGATTATGCACAAAAATGTGTATAAATACATACATCTACCTTTTGTCTTCTCTGGTAAAAGTGAGAAGAGGGCGTAGAATCCCAGTGACGCAGAAGACTTTCAGGGTGATGAATGACAGTTCATCGTTGCAAGCTGCATTGTCCGACATGTCCATAGCTCACGGTCACCTTCCACAACAGTTTGCTCTAAGCTCTTTATCCATTTTAGAAGTTTTTTTGCATTAAGGGTCAGTTTTCCTGTTAAATGTAAATAGCAGGGTTTCATTGCGTTTTATTTTGCACATGCTCTCATCTACCTTTGCTATGCGAAATGATCTTCCACTAAACACGTAGCTAATGCGTAGGCGTTCTGAAAGCGGCTTGACTGGAAGTGACTGTAAAATGAAGACTGAGTGAGTTACTTTTCGGCTCGAAAAATGTGGTTCAACTGACACAGTATTCAACATCTCCTTTCGGCGTGATTCTTTAGCGTGTACAATTGCACTCTTTGCATGGTTTTCATACTACTACAAAGCTAGGTGAGGCGTCACACGTCAAGATTTGTCATTTCAGTTATATGACACTCCTTATTCTTCTCCTTGTTCTCACTGCCAGCTAGTGCTAGATCTACTTTTTGCGTGGGGACACATTTGGGACTTATATTTCCTTCAAGTTTTCGTCAACAATAAAATTTCCTATTTAGTATGCCTTGAAAGGAATTCACTTTTTGCAAAAGGAATTTTGCAATATGCAGTAATTTCACCTTTCTGACGAGCACAATAGGTCATAAAACTCCTTCTCTCTCCATTGCTTTGACGTGATTTCTGTTCATCTTTATGGCCAAGTGGATGCTTACTACCATCAATTCAGGTCGTATTCGTATTCCTTCAGTTCCGGCAAATGATGTGATACTCGAACCATAAGCCCAAACATGTAAACTGTCGAATGAAATGCAATCAATTTGTAGTCTGGTGGTCATTATTTGGAAAACACTGAACGATTACCATAATAGAAACTAAGGTTCTTCAGCGGTGCCTGGTATATGTTATGACGACTGTTTTGGAAGCTGCAAATGCAAACCGTTTATTAATCCACTGAAGTTGCATCTCTACTGAATGCAGTCTTCAATTAGTGACTGATCGTTTGTTTATCCATTTATGACAGCTTACCATTATAATTCTAATAAATGAATAAATTTTTATATGGCTGCAACGTCTTTTCAACTTACAATACCTAAGTACATTGTTTATCGTCATTATAGTATTTTCTATAGATCAGAAAAGAAATCTTGAAATGGCAGTGGTGCGCATTGAACTCTGAATCTGAATGCGGCTAGAGAATGTATGACTGCAAAGGAATAATACCTTTCAATTTAATTCACATAATTCTATTATAATGCTGTAATAAAGCTAGTAATAATAACCCTATATGAACGATCTTGTGAGTAATTTGATTAAGGGATGATACGCGCTCCAGCCCATTATTAATTGGACGCTGAATTGCAGTCATTCAGTTACGTGTAATGCGACTGTTGCACAATGAACCATAAAGTGCAAGCGGCATCAATCTCGTTTGTATTATGCAGCCTAATTGTCTAATTCAATTCTTCTTCACAGCAAGGAATTATGTTGGGATACTCGCGTTGGCGGATTAAGTAAACGATTCTTTGTTTATATCATTTTTTATGCTCAAGTTAGCAGAGTGGATGTACGAGCAAAAAGATGCTGAGGTTAGCAACATATTAAATTGGTACGTTAGGATTCATATCTGCTCAGTTAATCTCAAGCACGTTCTTTTAATTTCACACAGGTTTGAATTTTTTTATTTCATCGGCAGTAAGCATGATTTTGTTTTTTGGGCTGATTCCATATGTGTTGTTTCTCGGTGATGATGCTATAGAACCAAATATTCCAAATGGGTCTGACATAACATCAGAAGACTCGTCTTGTAACAAATCACAATACAAAAATTCCTATTGTGGCTATCGACCAGATCCTACATAAGATTCGCCTCAATTCACATAGGATGTCGAACAAGATTCAGGTTTTTTTCCCTTTAGTACAGAATGGCCCGTATATTTGTCGTGGTGGCTCATCCGTTTATCTTTTTGCTATAGGACGCTTTTTTCACCCTTGCTCTCTCACCTCAGAGCGTAATTGCTGATTAGACGCGAAACGCGAACTGAGCTCAGATTAGGTTAAGCACAAAACCCTGTTGGATGCAGGTTGGTAAGGATGAAATAAGAAAATACAAAGGACAGTTGTTGGTGGTGGTGGTGGCAGTGGGGCGGTTTGCGAATGTTGTGATGGAAGTTCCGGGAATGTAGTGTTGGGAGTTGGGATATCCATCTGATAAATTGGAGGCCAGACTGTTCTTCCCGAAAGACTTGGAAGATAAAAAACGATAAAAAAATATTCTGACTAACTAGAATGAGAGTTTCCAACCGATGATTTCTCTTGATGATACGTGTATCTTGTCCGTCACTGGATAAGATGCAACTTGGCGATATAATAAGTTCCTATATACAAAACTTCAAAATACTATATACAAAGTACACCAGTTCTTTATCTTAAGGAACCTCTGCGTGCAAGTAGAAAACTTGCCCTCATTTTTGGTGACATTGCTCAAAAACCTACATGTGTCTCCAGGCTTACCTGCTCTGCATCTTGATCTCATGACTGGACTGTAACCCAAAGAAAATAAACGGCTGTCCCTCATTTCCCTAACTTCTTGTCTTGCATTCTTACTTTCTTAGTCTTGTACACACATGGCGAGTCAAGCAAGCGAAGGTAGCCCTCAAAATATTCACTTAAATTGTCCAGACAGAGGAACGAACTGGATTGTGTCTCCAAATCTCCAGCTACCATATTATATTAGTAAGAGTGGGAAGAAGTCTTCAAGAAGACCCTTACAATGCCAGTTTTCGCCCATTTACGGTCACCACGAGGATCATCTTTCGTTCTCATACTTCTTAGTTTCCATTCCATATATTATATTCGTCTGATATGGAACAGGGACAAGTGTTACCGGAGAGCATAAGCCAAACGGGGACCATCACAAACCTAAAACCCTAAGACCCTTAGGAACATTACTACGCGGACCCGTTTTCGGTGATCATTTCAATCAGTGCGGCTTCAAATAGTACTGTGTAATAGTAAAGAGTTGAGCATTTGTAGTACATCTTGTTCGTAATTCTCCTTTCTCGACTGCTTTGCCGTGAAACTTATCAGGGAATCGCTTTTCCAGATCCTGTATCACATTATGTATCTTTGTGATTCTCTACTTTCTTTCAAAATGAAAAGTGGCAGATCTCAATCTTCTATCATGCCCAACTTTACTACCTGTCTTCAGGAAATCTAAAAATAGGAATCATCATCCCCCGCTGACACCGCTTCCACTCAACTTCTTTGTTATGCTTTCTTGAAACAGCAGCCTTCCTAAAATGCAAGATGTTTATGTATAAGGATGCTCAATTTGTAAAAAAAATAATGAGCAGATATAGCATTATTACAAAACGTATACTAAGAATTACTATTACAACTTCAAAACGTGATTCGAGTTTACATCTACTTGATTCAGGTTCAAGCTAGCAATTATACAGGACCCTATCTTCTATTCGGGATTTTTTTTGGGAGGAAAATAGCGTTTTTAGTGTCAACGGGCGAAGATGAGGTCCGGCCTCTTTCACTATTTTAAACCTACTCATTTTCATCAAAGCCGTTTCCTAATCCTAATCCGTTCTTTTCTAATATAAGGTGTAGTTACTTATTTAATAAAATCCTGGAACTTGTTTCTCACATTCTCATTTTGGTTGTCATTATCACGATTTGTTATCCGTCACAGGAGAACAAGAGCTCATTCTCCCCTTCCTTCAGTTACCAGTAGTAAAAATCAACATGAGCCCAGAAAATAAAGTACTGCCATGTAGCATTATTCGGTTCACATAAAATTACATGTCTGAGTCTTTATCTTTCGCGCTATGTGCTTTACGATTCGATAAACATGATTGCGTTTCACTGTTTTCAGTCTGATTGGTGTAGATGGTTTTTATTGTTTATTGACTTGTTCAGCAAAACAAATAAATTCCGAAGTACACAAATCCATATTCGTATAGTTTCAAATGCTTGTTTTTATTTAAGTACGACTTGCAGTAAATACAAGTCTTCATTTCAAAAGTGTTTTGAGAATTCCAAAAATCCTATCCTGTTGTTTTTGGCATTTTTTATCTTGGAAAGGCAAAGATTTGTGGATGAAAACTGTGACCTTTCAGTACATATAAGCCAACCGAGAATAAAGTCTTGTAACTTGAAATGTTGTAATTTGGTGGCGTACGGTTCAGCATTATGTTATGTATTATTGTAGAACGCGGATTGCACAGTGGTGTTTGTCCAATTGGTTATCAAGGGTCTCCTGGCAGCAGAAGCGGTCGTGGCAGAAAGCTGAATAATATACAGTTTGTTTTGGAGGATTTTCTTCATGAATTTGTATCCTGCAAAGAATGTTAGTAGCAAGTGTGTACATAACAACTTGACAGTGGGCATTTTGACTGAGGACGTCTGAAATGCTTTTGATCCTTTTACTTCATTGTTGTTTGACAAGCATTCGGACGAATGTAATGCAGCTATATATTCATTTGGAAAATCCGTCATTTTACGGCTACTTGGCCAGTGCCAGTGCCAGATGAGTGGCAAGTAGACGAACTCGGATTTGTCTATTGACTTAGTGGAAGACAGGTTAAACACTTGAGTTGGCAATGCTACTACTTACTTTAGCTGGAGCTGGAAGACAGTGGAAAGAATTTATTCGCATGTTATGCAGGGATAGTTTAATGCGTCTTTAGAGAATACATATTTGTAAATTCAGATGGGCCCTTTATCATCCATCACCACACGTGGAGGAATGCTCTTAAGACTCAGGCAGGCACTATGTGAAAGATTCCTCAAGAAATAAAGAAAAGAATTCCATGGGGACACAACGGATCTCTTCACTAATGCTACTGGCAATCTCAAATATTTCCTGAATCCCTGCCAATGTCAATTGACCTGAACTAAAAATCCTTGTGGAATGACAAAGCTAGTTTTCAGCTAGCATTTGCATGCTGCTAATTGGGTATGAGGACATGAAAAGCAGAAATTCAGCTGTCCAAACTCACTTTGTTCCATGAACAAATGATGAACAAAGAAAGCCACAGTCTTGCTCCTGTGCATAACCTTAAAATGTTATTCGAATAAAACTCAGTTTTATTACCTCCTTTCTGCGTTTCGGTTTTACAATAACCGTCATTGCGTCGTGCAGTCGTGTTTTCATCGTCTCGTCTTACTCCAGCTTTCTTCGTCATCAGATTCGAACAAAGTTCCAATGCCTCCGTATACACTGCAATACAAAAGTACAATTCCTTCTCCTTATCAGCCAGACGTGTTGCATTGTGATAAGGATGCAATAACAAAGTCATTCACTTTAAAATTGGCGTTAACTTCGCCACTATAATTGCCAATAGGAACTGTTTGCTCTCCTTTGTTTCAAGAAGCTCTGTGTTGGCTGGCACAGGCTCAAAAACAACGTGTCACTTTAATAATAGCTTTCCAACAAGAAATATGTTGTGAGACTATGTAACCTGTAAACATACGGTCCTTTTCGTTTCTTCATTTATCCTCTAATTTGAATTGGAACATAACAACAAATTTGATATTATATTTGGATTCTTGTGCTTAAATTACATTAACTCGCATGGCAGTGACTTAACTGAACTGAAAATCTAAGTAAGTCGCACACTAAATTTTTTATTTATTAGTAAAACTGAATAATTGTTTAATCTAAAATAATTTCTAAAGGTCATTGCCATTATTGAAATCGACTTGTAAAGGCAATGTAAGGCAATGTTGAGCAGGTAATATGAGCAAACAGAGTTTAAAACACTGTGGTTTTGTAAAAAATATGGTCGTATATAGTGAATGTGTAAATTGTAGTTTAATGGTTGTTGGGTTCTTGTTGCATTGCATGTTTCGTCAAGATTGTGTTACATGCTTGTGAAGTGAGCAGCGTAAAAAGAAATGATTTGTGAGAGGATAGCGAATTACCAATTTTGGTAAAAGAATGAAATCCATCATGTTCTGTCAGAGAATTAAAGCTGAGTCTTCTTGATGTACGCCGCAAAAGTTGGCAATAAGTGTTTTACTAGAAGAGGCGCAAGGGAAAAAAGATTGTTTAGCTGTTTTCATTGTTTAGTAGTTGAGTCCTTTAATCTGTGCTAGTCCTCGTTTTTCCTTTAGTACGACGACAATTACAATTTATTAATTGATGTGTACCATCATTTTAGAATTGATGTTGTGATTAATTCTTGTTGTGGATTCAAAGTGCATGCACTACGTGGGACACATAAAAAATAGGATAAAATGCTGCAAGAGTGACCTTCACAAAAAGTTCACAAACTTGAAAAGTGGCTATAGAAGATTTTCATTGACCTGTTAACGTTAAAGTTGAGCGTGGAAATCTGGATGGACTGCAGCAAAGAACACAAATTATTATTGTTTGGTCAGTTTGGTCTCTGCTGTGTCCGTGTGTGAGAGGAATATCGTCAGAAGTGTACATTCGCAGAGGAGGCCAAGAGATAATTTTCCCTTGTACGTGGAGGTAGACAAAAACTGAGAAGAGGAATTTCACCGTAGGCTCATCACGTCCACTTTTCGTGGCGAAAAACGCTGTTCCCTTTGCTTTTGCTCAGGATCAGTGCTATAGCTGTGGAGTAGAGTAGAGTAAAGTAGTAAGGGAGGATGAGAGACTCAAGTGTGGAGATGCAGATGGAGAGAAGAAGTCGCCAAGGCTGTTTATCGAGTAAGAGTTCATACTGATGAAGGCAGTACTTTAAATCAAAAGAAATCTTGAGAAAGAGCCAGGTTGGGATGTTTAACGGAGTGTTTCCTCAGCGTCACTTCATCATCGACGAACTAATCTGCTTGATACCTGTTGGTTGTTGACCAACCTTGTAGACATGATGGAAAAAGCTTTACTGCAATGCATTAGCTTGGCGGAATGCAAGTAATGGACAAGTGGTACAGAGGAATGTACTCTGGATTCTCTCGGAGCAGCTTTTCGTGTTGGTGGCGACAAGGTCGGCTTATTACAGCGATTTTTCGCTACTTACTACTTCTCTTCTTCTTGGTCCACACCGACGACTTAAATGTCATGCCTTTATGGTCATTGCAGTGGGCTTGGTGATTTGACGTGGGCCCTATCTCCATTTCATCAGCTGAACAAACTACTTTGGCTACTTCCAATTCTTTGTGGTTAAGTTTCTCCGTCTTGTTTCGCATATGGCATGACTGGAAGGCTTCAAAAACAAATGTAGTAGTCAAATGCGCACGTCGTTTCTCGAAGACTCAATCCCTCCGCGTTGTTGTCATCCGTTTGTTGACACATGGGTGTTGGTCAATGTGCCCTGCTCTTCTCCTACTTGATTTCTGACTCGTTCTCAGATCTAAATCCTCCTGTGAACTTCTTCATCTGCCAAATTATGAGATGAGATAATCTCGACTGACAAATGCGGAATTTTATCGTAGCTTTTTAAACCCACAGGGTCGTGCTCACTTGCTCGGTTCTGCCATAACATTAGATGATACGTGTGGGTAATCGTTCTTGTTAACTTTATCCATCAAAGTCTGCCCACTTTACCTGCGGGGTGGTTCAGATAATTCCTAGTTACAAAATGGATGATGATGCTTGCAAAATACCGTTTCACTTGCTCCATCCAACTCTCGTCTTTGCACAATCCCAGTCAATCAGCAGCATCAAACGTTACAATCAAAACTACCACCGAATATGATTCACAATTTCAAGATTTCAACCTTCTTGGCATTTCCTACCTTGTGTGTGTAGATGTAGACATCCCTTATTCGGCTTCGAAATTGTCAGGTACCCTTCGAGAGGGAGCAGTGATGAGTCTTAACACGTAATCTCATCTCTATCTAGTCCTTTCCCTGTCCAGAGCAGTGGTTTGAGTAACTTAACTTGGGTACTTTCCTCGAGTACAGGTTGCTTCTTAGGATGAGAGGCTGAGAGAGCCCTTTGTATTGTAATATCAACCTTATCGACTAAACTATACAAAATCTTCAACTAAGCCTTCTGCATAACACAAGGATGTTTTCCGTTTTATTTAAAAACGAAAGGACTTGGCTATTGAAATGCACTCATTCGTTTGAAAAGACTGGGATCCTATGTGGCGTTTGCTATTGTGTACTAATTTACGAGGATATTTGGAGACCTGAAGCTGAATGCTCTTCTTGCAGTTCGACATGGTGCACTGTAGTAATGTACCAACGGCACATGTGATAAGTGTGATTTGGGGTTTTGCCCATATACATACTCGTGACTCTGTTTATACAGTCATTTTACTTCACGACAAGGGCCCTTCATTTTCACGTTATATGTAACGCAGGTACTTTTTAAAGGAAGAGAAGATAGCGTTAAAGAAATTTGGTTGTCGTAAAAAGGGATATGTGGTGCAACTTAAATGATCCTTTCAGTTTCAAGTGAAAGAATGGTGGTGCACTTTGTTCAGTGCTCAAGCTCCGTTTGTCCTCGGAGTTGAAAGGGACGGGAAATCATCTTTTGATATCAGAGAAATTTTCCAAGTGATAAAACGACGGGGCAGGATGATGATGATGAGTTGAGAAAATTCTCCAGAGAAGATGTGGCAGAAAAACCTTTTGTAGGATGTTCAGGTTGGGTGGGTGGGTCTTACCTGCCTTTAGTGAGACAGTGAGAGTGAATGCGAAGCATGGACAGTGCGATGAAACGGTCCTTTTGCTGTACGTATCCTGGAAAAAATTCCTTTTTTTGATAAATGCCCATGTGACCAAGGTTCCTTAGCACCTTCACTTCATTTAATGGAAGATGATGCAGATGAAGAGGAATGTGGTAAAAAACACTACGGAGTAGAGTGATGAGGGATTTTAAAAACTTGATGATGAAGTAGAAGTTTTGGTTTGTCTTGTTGGACACAGTCTCCTCGTCTCTGAATATTTTCGGACCCTTAACTAGCCAGGGGATCCATACCTCCAGCTAGGAGGGCATAGTTGCTTTGTCCAAAGTTTCATTTTTCCGCACAGGCGGCCTCCAAACTACACAACAATACGCAATCAATATGATGAGGATGATGGGTTTCTAAAGTCATACATCTTCCCAAGGAAGATAGACTTGATTGTTCTTTCGGTTTGTTCCATGAGGGTTTGTTGTTCGAGAAAGTGAGGTCCCCTTGTTCTGTCGTCGTCGGTCCTTTTCAAACATAGGTAGATGTGTTGTATTCTGTCCTTTTTCTTGCATCGAATCTTGCACAGGTGAAGTCTCTGTCATTCCTCACATCTTCAATGCTTCCTATACGGAAACTTGGCTGAAAAGTGCATCTTTCATCATTTTTCCTTTTCCTATGTATTGTAGTTTGTATCGCGTTTGTATCGTGCATGGATTGATGGTTCTTGAAATTTATATAATACAACATTTTAAATGGGAATCATAGTTTCGAAAGATTGTTCAGAATAGAATGCATGTTTGCATCTAAAATTAGTGTATATATTTCGTTGTTTTAGTATAAACCCGCATTAGTACAAATACAAGTGCAGGAACCTTCCTTTTTCATGCTTGTCCTTGTACCACATCCTTTTTAGAAAATTCCTGAAGGTGATTGCCGATTTAGCTGCTAGTAAAACACGAAGTGGGTACCTTTAAGATAGCCATAGACAGAAATTTTGCCCCGCAATTATCCTGGGGCATCATAAGTCTGGGTAAAATTATGTAATTGTGTGTTATATACTGAACTTAATTGTTGCAATGATGGTAGGGATGCCTTGATTCATGTAGAAAGGTGTAGTCAAGACGAGGGCAGCGAAAAGCAGGATTAATACGAGAGAAGCGGTTTGTGTTGAAAGCTTAGGTGCAAAATTGCAATTAAGTGTTCGTAAGGGAGGATCTAAAAAGAAGGTCTCGTCTACTGAAATGAGATAAAGTAGTACTTTGTTGTAACATGAAGGCGCCAAAGTGCACCTGAGACTGGAGTTTTGAGCATCACTTCGGTTCTTCCCTGTTGTCTTATGGTACATTATGTATTTAGATCAGGAAGGTGAGGGAAGGTGATCAAAAGACCTTGAGAAGCTTCTCTGCTGACCCTTCGCCTCAAATTTGAACTCAGTGATCTGTTGTGTAAATGGTTTTTATCTTATATTTCCCAATAAAGGATACTAGTCACATCACAAAGTCCTTGTTTCTTGAGTTCCCTCCAAGGGTTTACATTTTGAAGAGTCAAGTTGAGAGTCAACCTGCGTCAGGATGATTCCTGCCGTGTGTGGGTTCAAAAACTGTATTTCAGTTGCTATCTCTCTACCTCATGTGCCGCTAAGGACGACCTAAACCATGTCAGGGTTGAGGGTTGCCTTCACTTTTTTGTTCAGAAATAAAAAATATATAACCCCTGTTTGCTGCGGTTTGATAGTGCCACAAAACTACACGAAAACATTACAACCATGAGGAAGATGATGATGATGAGCATCTGTTTTTATAAGGTCTTTGTTCCTCAACTACTGAGATTAGTGCCGCTTTCACCGGGGTCTAGTTTGGGCTGCACTACCGTTCCAGCTGGTTGACAATCTTATGGCTTTATACAACTCAGCTACGAGGAGTTGAACCTTCTTTCCCTTCTTCTTCCTATGGTCTTCAACATAGTGTGGTGGATCGTTTTACTATTACTTTACACACTGTGAATCACGGAATCACATGTGGTTCGAGTAAAATAGAGTGTAATAAAGTGCCAGGAGAGATGGGTTCTGTAGGTTTTCAGATGATTTTACATTACAGCATGACTTTTTACTTTAAGTTAAAGCTAAAGCACTTACGGGAGGCTGACTGGAAATGTTTTGTCGTGATTGCCCCATGATTCGTCTATGGTTAAGGCTAAGAACTAAGGACCTTCAGCCTTCAGAGCGAGTAAAGACAAGGAAACAAGGAACGAAGGATGAATAAAGAATGACGACTTGGGTAAAGACGCTGGCATCAGATGGCCAGTGTACGGAACAGATAGACACGTACAGCCTTCCAAATTAACATTAGTTTTGATTTTTATGTTACACTTTCATCTCCTGGCTCCTTGAAAATGCCTCGGGACATGCGAGGCTGGAGTTCAGCAGCCTGCAGGCGTGGAGCATATTTTAATTCCTGTGGATTTGGGAGCACGCAAGGATTCGTAGACAAAATCAGGGCACTACTAGTTCTAATAAGCCTTATCGAAGCAACTCTTCTTGCTTTCAAATAGCTACGAAACACCTTTTTTGCTCGAATAGGTTCTTGAGCACTCTGATTACTGTTGGATGGATGTATTTAGAGCTTATCGCTATCAGCATGAGCATCATCAAATCGAACGATGTGAGAGTGCACTGCTTCTTAAATGTGTGTATAGAAGTGTGGGTTCGCGCTCCACGTCCTTCAAATAAACCTGGATAACCAAGGGAAGCAAAGGACCCTTAAGCTTTATCCAGCCTGGAGAGCTCTCATTCATGTCCCTTGGCTTTGTTTTCCGCAGTTGCACGCATCCGAAGGCGTTTCTATTTATATAAAAAGTTGATCCCTGGTGGTAGCCGCGAAACATCAGAAGACGTTCCTTCCTTATGTGTACTGGACAGACTCAGATACAACCACAGGAGCAGCAACTTATCGCTTGTTTGACTGACGTGAGATAGAACTGTTCAACAAGTCTCCTTAATAATTTCCATTTCCATGCAACCGAATCCCTTCTTTCCCTATGCTGCGTTTTTGATTATGCGTAAGGAAATGAGCAAAAAATATCAAACAATTATTAATAATTGATTTTCCTTAAGAACAGCTTCCAAAAAATTGAAGGGGAAGGTGTTTTTTCATACTGGACTTTGTGAACTGATTGCCGTTGATGCTCTTACCACAGTTGCTCATTTTTTGTAGAAGGTCTCTGCAGTAAAAGAAGTCAAATTAAGCCTAGTACTTCAAAGCTGGTGCGTAAGAAAAGTGTGAGTAAATTGGCATGTTTTGTGTTTATTGTATTGCGTGAATCTTGTAGATAGTGGAACATGTATTAGACAAATCAAACCTCATCCCTTGGCTTGGTTTGTGTTGAGTTGTGCGAAAAGTTTGCCAATTTCCATGACTTGTGCGTGGATTAGAGACGCATTACACAGAGAAGAAACAGAATTAATCAAACGTGATTCTGTGTAAAGAAAACAGGTAAATTGTAATTGCGTAGATAAATTGTAAATGTACAGGTACTTTGTGAGTATTATTTATCCTGCTCATTACTTTTTGTCTCTTCTTAAGATTACTTTGGCACACTGGTCAAGTCGAGCCGAAAAAGTTCATGGGCTTGTTTTAATGCTAATGAATATGGAAAGGAAGAGATAATACGTTTCCTCACTTTTGCTTTAATACTTATAAAGTCAACCTGCTAAGTAAGCAGTAGTGCTGGTGGCGAAAAGTGCTTTGTTTGATTGTTTTTGTTCAGGTACATTTTGATGTGTCTCGAATTCAACTCAAAAAGCTGTATCGGGTGATAGTAACAACCAAGTTTTATACTAGTATTACTACTAAGTGGTCACAAAAAATGACAAGCATTATAGCATGCAACGTTAGTAGTTGTTTGCATATTAGTAAAGTCAAATGGGCAACGAATGAAGTTTCATTTTCTTCCCTCTTGATTCTAGATGATCCAATAATTTATTTAGCTTTGAGTGAGTTTTAATATGGCTCCTGTTTCAAGTTTTTATGTCCATTTTACGAAAGAAGACGCGACGGAATGACTCTTCTTTTGTCATTTACAAGCGTTCCTGAAGAGAGAACTTTGTGAAGTAGACGACGAGACCTCCAACGAGGGAACATTTGTCTCACCAATTGCTCTCCAATATGTTAGAAAAGGTATTCCTTTGTCTTCCAAATGAGAAATGAGGAGGAACATAGCATAACAAGTTGAAGCAGAAATGTGTGACACATTTTATTTTTCATCTGATAGCAGCGTTCAGTAGGCTAAAATGAAAAGACGGGGGAAGAATTATTATTATATTCTTGCGTCACACTTACTTTAGTACAGCTTCCTTAGTAAATTCTCGTTTACTACTACTTCGGTAGTATTTTCTGGAAACAGTTTCATTTATTTTACTTGTGGAGATACATGTGATAAGATGCATTTATTTCTATGTAATAAGCGCGTTTTTCGTACATGGAGTTCTTGTGCATCTTCAATTTTTAAAGTTAGTACTTGTGATGACACACGAGTGATGACTATGCAGATAAACTTCAGAAATGCATCGAAATGGAAGAACATGTGGAGGGACGAGATTTTTTTTCGTTGACAATGCGGTTCGTCTGCGGTTGCTTCCGAAAAGGTGATGTCAATAATGTAGGCATGGCTCACTGAGTATCAAAACTACTTTCGTAAAAGTTCTCTTTCCCTTTTGGATTGCATTGTAATGCCTAGTTTTGCCTGAGTTGAGAAAAACGATTTTCACTTTGCAATGAAATGGTACGTAGGTTTGTATTATGCATTTTACAAATCCTTCCCTTATTTGGCCACCCAGATGACCCTCATTAAGGTCCAACTTGCGTCTTCATCACCTTGCCAGACGAAGCGACCACTTAGCGGGTTTTTCATTCAATCTGTCCCCAAGGCATGAATTTTTGGTATCGACTTGCACTTTAGTAGCTTAGGCCACCTAGTCTTTTCGCTACTTTCGATTAGCTTAGAATTACAAAAAATATCACGCAGTTTTTATTATGAGACCGAAGGCACAAAGGCGTCGTCAATCTCTAAAGAAGTCATTGCCATAGTCATATTACTTATTATGATGTTGCTCAACTTGTCTTAACTCTATTTCATTTTTCTTGTTTGATTCAAAATATTATTTGATTGTATTGTACACCATATTGCGAAGCGATTGTTAGTGTTATAGTTTCATGTAACAGTAAGTTGACTTCATTTATTTAAGATCCGATATGCTTCAATGATGGGAACGAAACATAAAAATTCTTAAGTAGCAACGTAGATGAGATTCACAAGTGCATTTTTACTTGTACTCCTCCTCCATTCTTTTTGGTCAGAATGAAGTATCCCACCGTTTCGACGGAGGAGGAATGCTGATCAACAATGATAAGTGCCTTGGAATGAAAAAAAAAGTTTTATTGGACTGAGTGACGCTCCTTGATCATATAACAAAGTGATGAACTAACTTATATTACTACAATCCAGCTCTCAGGAGGATTGCTTGTTAGAAAAATTCGGTGAAACTTTCAAATTATGTAGATCATTGCTATGACTGTTTCCTCGACTTTACACGTGTACAAAAGCTCCATTTGTCCCACTCTACCCTAGCCCTATCGCATTGTCCGAAAAGTTCATCAAGACTACGTTTTGATGGTGATCTTGAGAAAATGCACTTCATTGCCAAAGGAATCACCGTGCCATGTGGTTCCAAAAGATCTCTGTTTGTCTTGTGTGTAGCACAGAGTTCCATGTGTACTCTGACATAACTTATGATGTGGTTTGAGCTGTTAAGGCAGACTTTGGAGAGAGAACTTTTGTAATACTATTCGTAATGCTACGATTTCCTGATGATGGCTGTAGATAACGTTCCTTGTCTGGTCTGGAATTTATTTTGTAAATTCTACTGAGATCGCCACAGGGATTTGTGTGAGTTCCAAAATGCGAAATTGCGCATACATGAGAAGTAGTCATTTCTACTCAGAATTCAAGACACATAGGCAAAATGCAAGTCAAAGTCAACCTTTCTTTCTCTCTCTCTCTCTCTCACTCTGTCTCTGTGATTTCATTTCGTAAAAATCATTGCCACTGGCCGAATGACTTTTTTATTTTTGCTATTATATTCTTCGTTGAGAAATGGCTAGGACTGGCCAGTGATTATCTATTACGTGTTTGAAAATAAGGAAGATGTTCATGCTCGCTGGTTCATTCAAATTAGCCAACATTCAAGCAAGCCGACTTGACTTTTAAGCTTTGGTGTTCGAGCTTTTGCTGAAGTATTATTCTTGTGTCTTCATGAAAGATGTTTGTATTAGCTCACCAACAACTCCTTCGTTTGGCAAATGAGAAAAAAGGGAAATGCTCTGCTCTGCTCTTGCTGTGGTTAAGACAAGATAATATATTATCCCGATGCTTATGTTCCCCGTTCACCTCTCTCTCCCATCCCAGGGCAATAATTCCCTGTCAATTATCTTAAAGACAGTTCCCTAATTTATGAAGTCTCTTCCCGCACACGGCAAAGGCCAAAGGAGTTCCTACCTGAATTTATGAACGAATGAATTTTCACACATTTTTATATTAGTAGTTGTATAGAGAGTATTTGTACAGAGCAAAGGTCCATCATTGCACTGCAATAATATACTCAATATTTATGTTCATCTAAATATGCGATATATATACACAATATTGTGGCAGAATCATTATGCTCTTTTTCATCTGAGTGTCTAGACCATTCAATAGAAAGTGAAATCAACACAAAGGAATTATTTTGACATACATTAGAGCAGACGCAGTACGAGCAAAATGTAATGAA
>JABASF010001316.1:0-23556 GCA_019776145.1 Harlomillsia oculata | reverse complement strand
ACTATTATAATTATTATAGAACAGACTCTTTTCATATGTCCATTTTATGACACACCTGATTGCCATATTGTTTTTATTAGATGTAGTACTATTTTCTAAACTTTTTTAGATTTTTTTCAGACGCCTTGCTCGCCGTTCCTATAACTTCTTCTGGAAAAAAGGAACATCAGTACATTTTGCCCTTTAATGTTCTTTTAAGTACCCAAAATTCAAAAAAATTACGTCGAAAATTATTATTGTTATATTTTGTAATATTGTGAAAAAGTGCTATAATATGTATTTTGATTAGCTTTCCATAATATTTATTTCTGAAAAATGGTACACTTTTTGTGTTCTGTGACGGTAGACGGAGACCGGAAATGTGACCGCTGGACCAGAGCTTTAAACCGGAGCGGGTATAGCCTTTTAACATTTGTTTTTACGTAACATCGCTCGTCTACAAATCACTAATTTCGTTGATTAGTTAATTAATTTGGCTATTGTTTCTGTGGCACGTTAATTTTAATACGTACTGTTGATTAGTCAACCTTTTAAAGTTGATTGTTAAAATGGAAACAAATTTTTGGAATGCATACCGAGTGACGCAGAATATATTACTGTGTTGTCGCAAAGAATGATAGCGAAATGAAGTCTAGTTTGATAGCGAAATTCAGATGTTATGGTCGACGCTGAAAAAAATCTAAAAAAGTTTAGAAAATAGTACTACATCTAATAAAAACAATATGGCAATCAGGTGTGTCATAAAATGGACATATGAAAAGAGTCTGTTCTATAATAATTATAATAGTTAATATATTACTGTGTTGTCGCAAAGAATGATAGCGAAATGAAGTCTAGTTTGATAGCGAAATTCAGATGTTATGGTCGACGCTGAAAAAATGACTATACTAGTATATGACTTTTCGAATTGGACGAAGGATTATGTTTCATGAGCGCACCGGTTATTCGGCTGCGACAGAGTCGTAAGCAGTTTCGTCCAAAGTGTGGAGCCAGTTGAAGATCATCATATTCCGTTCGAATTTGGACAGTGGTCGTCCACGTTCCCGTTCCACGTCTTTCAAGGTGAGCGGAATTTCTTTTGGGACTTTCTTGGAGGAAGAAGAACCCGCAGCGCCGTCAGTTGTGGTTGAGGCGCCAGTGGCGGTACCGGAAGCAGCGTATCCTGGGGCAAGACGCAACGGATCTAAGTCGGCTTTAGATGGGACGGGAACAGTCACTTCGGAATTAAGAGCTGCTGACATTGCTGCTGGATTTCGTACCATTGTCGACAAAGCATTCATGGGAACGACAACTGGGAGTTTTTCGAGATCAAAATCGCTCTGGCTGAGTCTTTCCAATGCTCGATAGGCGACGAGAAGTCGCTTGCGAATGTACAACTGACGAATCTTTTTGTTCACTGATCGAATCAAATCGGCGGGATTGAAGGAAGCTCCGTTATGTGACAACGAATGCGGGCGTCCCTGAGGTGACGGTAGTTGGGACGTGGAAGACACGTCGCCAACGGCAACCCAAGTCGAGCAACTTCGGCTCGTCGGACCGAAATGTGTCCGGAATATGACATCATTGCACCGAATTTGGGTCAAGTCTAGTTCCGAACTTGACTTACGTAACATACAGATGGACGATGCAAAACCGCCGCCGCCGCTTCTGGCTGCAGCTCCTCCTCCAGGGTTTGTCGTACTGTTGATGTCTGACGTGGAAAATGATTTCGGCAGTCCTAAAAACTTGAACAAAGCTCCAAAATTTTTAATCAGATCATTCTCTTCATCTGCCCAAATGTCTAGTGGGCATTTAGACCCGCCTTCTCCCGCGTTCGGGACTGTCAAACGATGCCGACTGTCCGGAATCGGACTTGGGATCCGGACAAACGGACCCAGACTTGACAAAGACAGCAAAGAAATCTCCGTAGAAATGGATTCATGACTTGGTGAGCGCAGCATTCGAGTTGAAGCGTTCTGAAATCCCATTTTTGTCATTTTTTTTCAATGGAAATTTTAATAAAAATCTCAATTCAACATTCAGTTCCATATCCAACCAAAATTCCATACCTGAATATTAATCATTGGCTTTTCCTGCGACATTTTTTCAAAATTTTCCGTTTGTTGTCGATTATTATTTCAAAAGTTCAAAAATTGGTTTGACTTTTTGTTTTTCTTTCAAAATCTCTAAAAGTGCTCACAACACAAGAACAACACAAAGCCTTTTGTTAATTAGTTCGGAAACGCGTGACAGGCAGAGAAAGAATCAATGGTTCCATTTCCTTGATGAATTGAATGCGGAAAGCAATCGTGCCCATGGCTGCTGTCATCTTGTCACCTGCGGTCATTGTCAACTCTTGTCCACACTGTCAGCTCTGTCCACAGTAACAGCCAAGGAAACCATTTTTTGGATATTACTTCCTGATTAAGCACAAAAATTCCTGAATGATAGACATGTCCTATTCTCAAAAAATGATACGAGTACAACAAAAAACAGACATCTCACTTACCTACAAAAAAATGTATCCTTCTTGTGGATTGGAATGAAAAGGAAGCTCGTTTTGATGCTGTTGTTGTCACTTGTCAACAATCGTGGTTGTTGTTTGTGGCCACGGGGGAAAAGATGACGATGAGATTTGAGTGGAAAAGTAAAGTAGTACGATAAGGAGGCGGTGGGACGACGACACGAAGAAGAAGGAGACCCTCAAAAGGCGTTCGGACTCGGTATGTTCTCCGAAGCTCCGAACAGACGCAAATCCGTCCGCGCAGACCAAATCAATAAAACCGAGTCACCGCACAAACACCGGCACGTCATTCGCAAGTCAGTCACTGAGTTCCGATATGAAAAACACTTTCAAAGTCCCTGGGAAAATCCAGGAGCAAAGCAAAAACATAGGAAGCACTAGTGTGGAATGGAATGGAACTCGCCAAATTCCTCAAGCTTGACACTTTGTTCCACCTTCCTTCCGCTCTTCGATATAAAAATGTATTGCATCTCGATACGTTTTTATTCATTTTTTTGATTTTTTAAAACTAGAGGAAACTGTTTTTTTAAAAAAACTCGTGATTTTCTGTTTTTATTTGATTAAATTTTCTTTTATACGTCTGAATATGAATGAATTTATACGTTTCGGTATGGTAAATTGACTTTATTGAGATCTTGAGAATAAAAATTCCAAAATATACGTCAAAGTCGCCATCACATTAAATAAGTCATTATTATGCTTACTCGGACTCCAGAATTGGGTTTGATGTGTGTCTGATGTGATAGTCTGATACGTCTCACTTCACCCCACGCAAGGACTTGAGGTATAAGTTGTATAAGGTATAATGTAATGGTATAAAAGGTATAACCATATCCCCAACTGAAAAAGAGTATGCGTAATGGGCATGGCGTCCGCGAATGAGGATTGGTGAGTGTTATTTGCACTTTGAGAGATACAAAGTTTGGAAAATGGTCTTGATGGACTTGAGGATCTTGTTGATGGATCCGGGAGTCTGCTTCCCGATGGACACTTGACTCAAAATGACCCTTTCAAAGTGGACAGCACCATTTTCCGGAGTTGTTTTTATAGCGCATTTTTTGACGAGAGAATGGGAAAACCTCTTGAATGGTATGCTGTTGGCTTGAAGGCCAGACGATTTGAGAGCATGGAGCATCAGCTTTAATTATTTACGTTACATTTGATTCTTTGGGTGCAAGATGAGAAACGGAAGGAAAATGAGACTCTTTTTTGATGTTGATGAACAGCTTTCCTTATCTTTTTTATCGTCTTTCTTTCGTTTTCTTTGATCATGAACTGAAACGACTTCAAATGATCACGAAATCAAAGAAAAAAATCACCTTTTTTCATGGTATAATTTCTTGAAAAGAATTTTCTCAATGTGCTGAAAATGAGAACATTCTGCCATTCTGTTTTTGGTTTTGACTTAGCGTTAGCGTTTGCGGCTTCATGTGCTCTGATTTTGGTTGCCTAAGAAATGAATTAGAGAAGAGCAGAAAAGCTAAAAAGAGTGAGGCAAAAGATATAAGACGAAGTGAATCCTTTCGGTCGATCAAGGGCAAAAGAATTTCCATGCATTCGCTTTGGTATGAATTTGCCTATATGTTTGCGTGTGATGGAGCAATGCAATGTTCCAGTGAGTCGTGTCGGACGTGACGACAGGACAGGACACAGATGAATGACCATTTCACTTGTCCATTCCATGTTCATGAATGTGTTATCAACAACAACGTCTGTGTCTGTCGTTGTCTCGTACACTAAAGTTAAGAACGCAGACGATTGAGGAGACATTGACGCATTTTAGATTTGACACTGCCTCTAGCAGCCGCCTGTTCACTTGCACACAGCTCAGCGTCGTTCATTCAATTTATTGATTAATTTTCTATTAATTATAAAAAGGTGTCTCTTCTAATTATATTTGTGATTATTGTTCAAGAATGGGGATATCATCATTCTCCTCATCGAAATCCGTATCGCGTGTTTTGGTGATCATTTTGGTCACAATTTTAGTTGTCACTGCCCAAAATGACCAACAATCTTCATCCCGAGGTGCAAGAACGAATCAATGGTTTGAGGAGACGATTGATGAGTTTCTTCGTCAAGCATCCGACTCGGGAGATGCGACGGACATTCAAGTATCCACTTGCAAAATTTCCAGCCAGCAATTGGTGGCCACAGCTCAAGCCACAGCAGCTCGAGTCCTCAAGGGAGTTTGTAATCCGAGTAAGTCAAAATTCAATTATAATAAAAAAGAAATTGTAGATTGATTAATTTGGTAGTATAGAGTAAAAATTACGACAAAATTGACAAAAATGAAGGAAAGCTGGACCTTGGTCCATGTTGTTAATGAAATGGCATGGGTCATGAGGACACGGAGACTGGAATTTGGAGCTATTGATGTCATGGCCAATGTGTCCACAAGAAAAGATGATGACGATGATGACTCATGCACAAGGTTTTTTATATTTGCGATCACGATCACTTTTTTTGGCTTGCCTCCCATGCTCGCTCGTCATATTTTTACTGCTTAAATCTGATGGGATCTGACAAGACAGGACGGGACTGACTGTCTAGTGTACGCTTATGTCCTCGTCATCATGTGTCCATCGTCATCGTCATATCAGATCATCAATTGAGTTCATATAGAACACATTTATGATGAAGGCGTAGTGTTGCAGAAAAGAAACAGATCAAGAGAAACCGCATTCTTTCGGGAATTTGGTTCTCCTCCGCATTCTGTCTTGGCCTAGATCAACCCCAAAAATACCCGAGCCGTTCCCAAACCAAGACCTTTACATTTCTGCCTGAAATTTCGGAACACAAACGCCTCCGCGAATCGTATAAACAGTTTTATTTTTGGGACATATTTTATCGATAATAAAATTCTATGTTTATTTTTATTTTTATGACAGGTGAAATAGAAAGCAGATTCCAAAACCTAGAAAGGCAATTAGGCGAACAGTTCAACTCACTCAAGTCCGCTCTGCTCAGCATGCAAGAGAAACTAGTTGACCAAGATCAAGAGTCAAAAAGACACTACCGGGCGGTGATGGGTCATTTGTCAGGGATGAAACAAAGGTCACGAACAGGTGGATCTACTGTCATTGACAACGAAAGTCCGTTTCCTACAGCGTACACGCCGGCGATCCCGCACCGAGCTGAAGAAGTTGTTGATGAGAACGAGGACCTTGCTGAATTGTTGTCCACATCGTCACAAGGACCATCTTCTTCGTCAAACTTGTCACCGTCAGCTGGAGGATTCGTGTCGTCTGGGGCAACCAGCGGTTCAACCGGACCTAGAAGCGAGGAAATCAACAAGTACAACTCCACAGTTCACATTGAGAATGGGAAACGGGCCTTTTCGTACTATTGGAGTGTACCAGGAATGAAAAGCAAGCTGGAAACCTGGCATCAGAAGCGGGCATTGAGGTCAAACAGCTTTTACATCTATCGTCAAGGGTACCGCATGTACCTGAAACTCATCCCACGGTTCAGCTCGTCCACAGCCTACATTCACGTCGGACTCACAAAAGGAGAACACGATGCAGGGCTTGAATGGCCCTTCACCTTCAAAATGCGAGCATCCATACTCAGCCAAGACACCAAATCCAAGCCCCATCCATGGGTTGACCTCAAATCCCGAATCTGGGATCCGAAGGAACTATGCTCAGGGACCAATTGGCGTAAACCCGTTGTGGCTGACAATCCTGAATGCGTCGGACTCGGGTTTTCACACGCTGTCATCAATACGTCCGAATACATCTGGAATGACCGCCTCATCATCAAGTTGACTATTTATCTGGACTAAATAATTACTAATTTATTCATTCAATTAATGTAAGAATGTTCAATGCAATGCAATAAAACTGAAAATAATATTATACACAATACAAACACCCGGGTAGTAAAGCATGGTAGAGCTCGTTCTTTGTCAGCTTGTGGATCTCGTCATCGGTCCTGCTTGTTTTATTCTCTTCTGCTAAGAATGGTATTAGAAGTGCGATTTAGGATTGCAGAAAAGGAAAAGGACCGTTTGAGTTTGCTTGGTTTGAGTTTTTTGCTGTTGTTGACTGCTGAAATTGAAGTTGTGTGTACGAACGAGACATTGAAAGTGCACATTCTTCTGTACGCTTATACACTTACGCTTTGGACAATTTATCTGAATCTGCATTCTGCCAAATAGGTTTGCCAAATGTGTCAATGGGCGCGCATCTAACAACGCAAAACTGCAATCTCACTCACTTTTCTTTCCTTTTTCCTTTTCCTCTTGAAATATCCCAATTAGATTTACCACCTCGCATATTCGGAAATTAAAATATGAAAGGAGATGCAAATTTGCGAATTTGCAAAATGGAAATGGGCAGATGAAGTTGACTGGAGCACAAAGCAAGTGATGAGTCATGCAGGAAGACAAGAAAGGGAGCCTTTTTACTGCTGTGGCAATGCCAAGTGCCCAAAAAAGAACGACGACGATGAGCCAGGAATGGACATTACGTTCGGCCTTGGCATCCTGTGCATCATGTTGACAAGTGAAGTGTCATAGACAACAGGACATTTTTTGCGGGGTCACGAGCCCAAGAGTCAACAGACAGCGAGCAGACACAGACGCTGTTACTCGCTGTATTCGATGTACCGTGCCGCCTGCTGTGCTTTGTGTGTGTCTGTGAATGTGTTTCCATGTGTGTGGAAGCATGTGTGTGGCTTTTTGGGGTTTTCTGTCCTGCCATGTCATGCCAATTCGACCGTGTGACGACGACGACGACATTACATGTTTGCAACTTATTCATTTGACTCGTGTCGTCTCTTTTATGTTCACCACCTACAACAATCACAAAAAATAGACACTCGACGAAGTGCGCCTATAAGAGCCTGCAGCACAGTCGTCCAGTTTTCAGTCACCAGTGTGTCAGTGTGGTCATTCCTTCATTTGATCGCCATTCGCAACCCTGTGTTCATCGTAACCATGGCCTCTTCCTTGTTTCGGTTTGGACTGGGACAGTGTCACTTCATGTGTATTGCTGTCGTTCTCTGTCTCATTCCTAGCCCGGGTCATTCCCATTGTTCGCCCTCTCGTCTCGTCCTCTACAATGTCAGCATGAAGACGCATTGGAGTCGCGACGCTTTCCCAAGGCATTTCCCTGAATTCAGGCCGCCGGCTCAATGGTCTAAAGTTGTCGGTAACTATACGCAAATTATTGTCCTATCTTACAATTCACATGACTAAATTGTCTGTAAAGCTGCCTATATTTTAAAAAATTAATGCATTTTATAAACCATTAATAAAAAGGAAGGTCACACAATACTTCGTACAGTCTGTTCCAAGTTGGAGGCATGGCATCCCTCGGACTGAAAAAGTTTGCCGAGACATCGTCTTCTGAAGTGCTGGACGAATTTTCTCAAGGAAGTACAGGGATTTGTGATGCTTTCAACGCTCCGCCAGTCACTCAAGGCGTTGGTCACACTGAAACCCAGTTTTTCGCAGATGGAGTTCATTCAAAAGTACTCAATTAAGTCGTTTAATTTCCCGAAATCAATTATATCCGCCCTCTAATCGATCCATACAGCATGATAGATTCAATTGTAATGGAATTGGAATTGTTAAGGTATCGTTGGTGTCAAGAATCGTCCCTTCACCCGACTGGTTCGTCGGCATTGACAGTGTGGATTTGTGTGTTGGGTCTGAATGGATTGAGAATCTTGTCATTGACGTACGTATCACCTAAACAATGCTAAAGTTTATGTGGTCATGAATTATAAAGTATGCGTCCAAATATTCGTCCAGGTTGATCCACTGGACTCAGGGACGGACAACGGATTCACTTTCACTTCTCCGAATTGGCCGACTCTACCACAAGAAGGGATTTACCGGATTTACGAAGCGCAGTTGCATCCTGCACACTCGTTCCATACAGGACCGACAGCGGACGGAGGAACAAGCAGCAACCAAATTGATAAATTTCCTTCCATGGCTTCTTTCACATTTACTAAAGTCAGTCAAAAAGTGATTTTGACAATTGCCTTTTGACACATTCATAATCAATAGCAAAATTTCTTGTTTGCATTGCAGATGAAGGAATATTCCTTATGGACATCTGGAGATATTCTAGAAGACGGTCACACAGAACAAGCTCACTTGGATGAATTGGACAATAACGACCTTGGAAACGAGCTAAATTCAATAGTGGCTGACCCCCGTGACATCGATGACATCATGTTGGTCAAGGCTGTCAAACGACGACGTCTCCGCAAGCTCAAAGGTTCATTTTCCTCTTAATTGTGACAATTATGTGGTTTTTACGATTCTCGTAAAAGAATGTCTTTGCTGTTTTTGTAAAAAAGCAGGGAAAAACAATCATTTGGGAAACTCGGGTCGTTCCTTGGATTGCGCAGTGAGTGAATGGTCTGAATGGTCTGAATGTTCTGCTTTGTGCGGGTTCGGGGAACAACACCGAAATCGGTATATTGTGACACACCCTCGTGGGACAGGAGCAGCGTGCCCACAACAACTGACTGACAAAAGACTTTGCAGTTCGTCTCGAGATTGTCGTCAAAACTACTTTGATTGGTAGCATACGGCCACAAAAACATAACATTGTCCAAACTAGAATGGATTTCGAATCAATGTCAGCAAAGCCACAATGTCATATATAAAGGTCAAAAAAGTCTTTACATTACACCTTGTGCTATACTTCGTAACTGCCACTGCCAACTGCCAAACTGCTGCTCATACATTGGATGAAAGTTGTAAGTCAGTGTTTGAACGTTTTTGTTGTTGAAGGGGCCATCACAGTATCTTCTTCATTTCTACAGTTTTTGATCTCTGTCAAACTCGACTTCGCGTAAATATATTAATAAAGAAATCTTTATTTTGCTAATTACAATTAAATTAATTGTAATTGACAACCCTATGAGAAAATGACGTCACAGTTTGTTGCTTCGCTAAATGCGAGAACGTCAAAACGGGACATTTCATATGAATGTTTTATATTTTAAAGTGTCCACCAATCGATTGAAAAGGTCATTAAACTGTGCAAAAACAGACTGACTCACATTGTACGTTTCTTGTAACACAAAGCGTACTCATGCGATAAGGTCAAACCGAAAAAAACGTAAGGTCAAGATAGCAAAATACTGTCAAAGCAAAAATTTTCGGAGACCTTTAAGAAATAAATTTGATGCAAATCTCAAATTGGAAAAGAGAACACACAATTAAAAAACAAATGAAGGCAAAAGTACATTTTATTATTTATATTGAATAATTTTTTATTCCACTCTCACTATTTATTTAAAATTACAATTAAAATTAATATAATGACGTAATAATGGAAACAATTAATATATAGTATCTTAAAAGTAAATGCCTTATATTGCACACACAAAACCCGGCTATTTCTTCCCTCCGGAACCTGCCAGGATGAAGCTCTATTTAAATTACTGTGGTTAATGAAATGAAAACGGAATTAATGACTATTAATTTTTAAACCATAAATAAACCAAAAAATAATTAGCAAGTTTACAATTGTTTACAAAGGTTCGTGTGTATAGGCCTCGTTTTGGCTATCACTTTCTAAAACCAAACAACATATCCTCTATTACATAAATTATCGCAAACAATTTTTTTTACATCGGATCATGTTTTTTCTCATCAGTTGAACTTCATTTCTGCACCAAACATTTACACGAACCAACCACAACGCCCAACACTAACCTGAAAGCAAAAAGAAACCAAACTCGCATACATTTTGGGTTTGCCCGACTTTTACCCACCCCAGTTGAAGTAAGAGCGAGCACAATTGCGAGCCGAGCCACACCAACTGGCTTCTTTGAGAGGTGGACAAGGGCGCCCGCCGCGTCTTGCGTGAGCAACCACGTTCCTCATCCGGGTCATTTCGCCAAGTCCGCATGTTTTGCTACTACACGGACTCCAAGTGGACCAGTCGGAAACTTGGCAATCTCTCGGTGGCCCTGTGTGAGACCAATAGAACAACAATGACTGTACTGAGACAGAGGTTATGTATGCAAGATGAAATAAAAGAATAATTGCTAAACTGAATTTCTTCAATTTTTTCTTCTTGTCTTTGTAGAGCTGGTTGTCATTGGGTGGGAAGGGAAAGTAGTCAATGGCATTGTTGGGAGTCTTGAGACTGGGAGTGTAGGTATCCGAGGAAGGAGGACGAATGATATCTCCAGACTGTAGAACTTCGTTCGTGGAGATGTCCAGTTCGAGATGTACTTGGGGATGATGGAACACTTCGCTCAACTCGTACTCTTTCACCTTAAAAAATTGGAAGGCTGCAATGGACGGCAATCTTTCTCTGTCTGAGTAGAAGAAAGAGGAAGCTGGGTGATACGGACTCCGAGGAGTGATTCGAGAAACCTCTCCACGCGGGACTGTCGGCCAATTCGGAGATGTGAACGTAAGTCCATTGTCCGTCCCTGCGTCCAGCGGGTCTACCTGCACACATTATTTCATTTGTCAGATCACATCGCACAAAAGCCACCAAACCGTTTTATTCCAATCCTCACTTCTTTCACGATTGCGTCATCATCATCACCATCAACAGTATTACAAGAACCACTGGAAAAAAAATTACGTCAGACTTTGTGAACTTTGTGAATTCCTATGAAATTTTTCATTCTTCCGGTCTTCCCATGTAATTTTTTCATTTCAGGAAAGTAAGTAAAAAACCCATTTGCACTACGAAAGTAAGCTACGAGTCAATGAACAGCGCTTAAAATTGACTTTTCCTCATTTTTTGGCTATAATCCATTGGTTTGTTGTAAAAATGCAACCCGGGTCTTTGTTATTTGTTCACAATTTTTGCAAAATCAGTACATCAGAAATTATAACATCGGTCGAAATTCTAAGAGCCTTCGTTATTTTGATGATAGAGTGAGAGAAACAATGCTAACCACGGAGAACACATTGGTTTTCATGATGACATCAGCTCGAAAGTGAAAGTAGTGTAATTTCTAAATTGTGGACATTTTAAACAACGGGAACAAGGGTCTTACTTCAACTGTGACACTGTTAACCCATCGTCCCTTTTGACACAAATTGTAGCTGCTGAGACCAACGAACCAATCGGGGGAAGGAACGATTCGGGCCATCAAGGAAACCTGTACCAATAAAAAGGCATTACATTTGGCATGTAATTATTAATTTGATATCTGATTATGACCAGAGAATGCAGATCAAAATTGACAAGTGCAAGCGCAATTTTTTGGTGATGCTGGTGACGTCACAAGTTGAGTCTGCTGAGCATGTCAGCATGTGCAGTCCATACTTGCACATTGTTGGAGATTTTGCTCCCTTAAAAGGTACGAGACCTCATGGCACATTACTCATTGCGAAAACAAGATTCTCGTCGGTTATTTCATTGGACACAGTGCCACACCCGAAATCAGGTGCGCCACTTGCGTGGATGGACAAGCAAACCCTCATCATCATTAATTGCGGACCTTTATTTCATGTAATGTGTCAAAGGTCATATCAATCACTCTTAAAATTCTTACATGTGAATGATTCCCGTCAACAAAAAACTCGGCTTCGGTTCGTCCAACACCTTTTGAGATTGGCGGAGCGTTGAATTCGTCGTAGATCCCACCTTCGCCTTGCGACAGTTCGTCCAGCACATCCGAAGCTCCTGTTTCTGCGAAAATCCGAACACCTTCAGACACGCGGTGATCCACCCGAAACAGAAAGAAGGATTCGTTGTGTGACCTGCCTATTAAA
Source organism: Harlomillsia oculata (assembly GCA_019776145.1). Classification (NCBI taxonomy): domain Eukaryota; kingdom Metazoa; phylum Arthropoda; class Collembola; order Entomobryomorpha; family Oncopoduridae; genus Harlomillsia; species Harlomillsia oculata. The sequence goes on along the minus strand of JABASF010001316.1, from coordinate 11,338 downwards.
TTTCATTGCAAAATTAAATGCCATTTCCATAAGTAATGTATATAATCATCATCAGGCAATTTATACTACACTTTCATCATCAGGATGACATTGGGACATCGTGACTGTGACTATGTGACATAATGTCATTGTTAAATCTCCTCATCTTGACCATTGTTAACGTTGTGTTTATTTCATGTCTTGTAATCGAATCTTTCTAGATCAACAATGTAACAACTAAACAATGGGTAATCAAAACATGTCCTGTCCCACCTACACAGGCATCCTTGCACGGGTCATGTCATCTGTTACGACAAGATTGATATGTCGTCGTCATTGTTGTCGTCGGTCGCAATGAAAGTGTCTGTTTTGTCGTGAGTTGAAGACCATCACAACCGTGTGAGACGTGCCATGAGGCACTGATGTTCCTTTCTCGAGATCTTCTTTTGGTGCAATGCATCTCATGGAACAAAGGAAAATGGGGTATTTTTAGATTCAGAAACAAAGGAGAAATGCTCTGGAAGAAGAATGAATTTCTTGACTTTGAGACAGTTTGACCCACTTGAGTGGGAGAGTTTGCGACTGTCGATTGTTCTGACAACCAGTCGTAAGTGCAGATAAGCAAATAAATGAGATTAAAAGCGACTCTCTCTCTCTATCTCGAAGACGACGACGACAACGATGAACGACCGAAGAAGTCGCATGTGACGACTGGGTCAAGTTTTGACATTTCCCACAAGACTCGCTCCTCCTGATAAGAAACCCGCCCTCCTCACTCTAAGTCCGCTTAGAAACGAATGCCTGATTTTATTATACCATGAAATTGAAAAATGGGTCAATAGGAGGAAATAATATTGTCCCACTAATAATACTTTTAGTAGGACCATCGTCACTGAAATACGACTGGGGAGGGGTACTACATTTTTTCCGTGAAGGTGATGTGGTGGCGGGAAAGAAGGATTGTGTCAGGATAGATAAGAAGAAGCAAAAGGATTGCAGTTTTTTGCTAGTGGGACGAGGGAAATGGATAATAAAATTACTTTACGAAATGGAATGCGTGAGTGCTCAAAATAGAATCCGTGGTCGCATTTATGAGGATTTGCATAGCCTTTTTTGTCACACAGTCTATAATTCGGTGGAACAACTTTACCCATATTTCACTCGCCAGTCACTCTCACTCATTATTCCTTCGCGGGCTCATCAATTCCGACTTCCGTCCGTCCCAACACGAACAAGAAGAAGATGGCAAAGGCAAAATTTAAAAAAACATATTTCCAACTGCCACTTCTCGTTTCTATATCCTCATCGGATAACCTACTTAGTTTTTGTCACACACATCCCGACCATTCGGAATTCTTGGATTATTACTATTACGTACCGTTTGCCTGTTCCTTCCTTCCTTTCCCTCTCATTCCCGTCATCGCCAACATTACATTTTTGATACTTTTTGCTTCCCACAGAGCGAATTTTTTTCGCCCAGTTCACGCACTTGGAAGATCCCTCGCAAAAACTCACCGGAGATAATGAGTGTAGTGAAATACGACTGATTCTCACTTCACATTTCCGCATTTTTACCTCCCACACCGAAAATTTACACAACCGTCAATAAAAAGGTGAAAAACTCCTGGAACCGGGTAGAAACATGATAGAAAAGAAAAATGACCTTACCAACCAATTTGGACCAATGCGCCGGAGGTCTCCATTCCGGGAAATGTTTAGGGAACTTCTGTCGACTCCAGAAAGTGTTGAGAACCACACGGTACACCGTTAAGCGATCTGCTAAGCATTGTTGACTTGCGAGAACACTCGGATTGACTCCGACGGACCAGAGCGGATTCAAACTCAGCAATGTCACTAGGACAGGGCACAAATGGCAGTTATCCCGCATGATTAATTACGTTTTGTCAGTTACTAATAAACCGGGGAACAAAAGACGACTGAAACAAATGTCATTGGGTTTGAGACACGGGAAGTCTCGTCAGGATGTGACAATGGGGATTAGGATTTTATGCACTTGTACATAAAACCTGACAACAAACTATACAATTACTACGAAAGACAGATAGACAAAAATTGGTGTGCTGTTTTGTGTGTGTGGATGTGACAATGGCGAGGCCAGGATCAAAACCCAGAAAGCCAAAACCGCCTGGATGTCTGTGATGACGACGAAGACCAACTTGTTCGTGGTCGTAGCGACACGACGAGACTGCTTGTCTCCTTCAATGTTATGTTAGGACACAGACGACGTGTACTAGTCAAGTCACGTATGCAATACAGATTATATTTAAGATGAACACTCTCACTCTTTTCTCTAGAGCACGTATTATATGCACAAGATCAAACTTAAAGAGCATCGGCATCCCATCCCATCACCTTCTTTCGACTTTTATACTTCGTCCTCTTTTCCACGACATAATGCACACTTGTTTCTGCTTGTTCTATGCTTTTGCTTTTTCCTCCCTTCTGATTTGGCACACACACAGACAGATGAACGAGCACATATTTTACAAGCAAGCCTCACACAGTCACACTTTGGGTTTGGTCGACAAAGTCGACATCAACGAGACGACGCTTATAGATCCACCAGAAAGCGTTTCCCTAGTGTGCCAGTAGTACGTTAGATTTATAAGAGCATCGTCTTTAATGTCATTGACAACGACGAAACGACCACAAAATTGTGTCTTTTGTACAGTTCCCAATTTAACTGTAGAATTTCGTTTTCATTCAAGTGCATTTCAAAACAGTATCATTTTTAGCCCCCTGGAAATTTAATATTAACAGGAGAAGAATAGAAATAAAAACAGTCCCACACGAGTCGGTTGGAATTTTAATAGCTGTACAGTACACATTATTTCAAAATGCATATTCAAAGATGTCAAACGATTAAATTAAGATCAAACATTTTTGCAAAAATATCTTGGCTCTCAGCCAAAATAATTGTTCCTTTTCTATACCTGACCAAAAACTCGACTCAAATTTGCATTTTGCTGTTGCTCTTCATTAATTTTACAATATGGCAAAAATACAAAAAGACGTTACGCTTTGAAGAGCCAAATGACAGAGGATCACAGAGCCAACATGACACGTGGTCATCTGACTACTTCAGAGTTTTGGACATTGTCACCCACACAACCGAGGAGGACAAAATCCCATTTTTTATGTGGCACATTTTCATTCTTTCCTGTGTGATGTGATGATGACATGTCACGATATATTGTGGATTTAGGGATGCGCTCACAAAACAAAACCTCTACTGCTCTTTTGAACCTTTGCATTGGATGCACCATGCAATGCAACCCTGTATGCAATGCTGCCTCCAGAACGTTTTTTGCAACATTTTTGCTACCAAATATGGAAAAATTTTAAATCCTGTTTGGCACGTCGTGAATCGTGAACAACCACCGTTCATATCAGTTTCTTCTCACTCTTCCAAAATGCTCTTTATAAGAGCACTTTTATTATTCTAAGATGCATGAGGTTTTCATTAAATTATATGATATTTTGCTGCTATAAAGTTAATAAACTGTTCTTCATTTTTGCCTGAATTTTAAAGTTAAAATTCAAACAGAAAAATTAAATGTGTATGAAAACATGCGTAAGGTTGTTGACAAATGGAGTACATATGTGGGAAGCATGTTTTCAACGCATATTTGTCATTTTCTACAAGTGCACGACCTTCGAGATAAAAAACATAATCTTTTCTCGTCATCACTGAATTATTAAAACGACAACGACAGTCCACGAATGTTTCCTTGCGGTTACCAAGGCGCGGGGGGGGGAACCTTGCTGGTGGAACATTAATATATCCACTATTGAATGTCGGGCACGATTCATTCCTTACTAAAAGTCTATAGGTCCACTGAATCGGGTTTGATAGCTAAAAGATACTTTTTAATTGGAAATTTGTTTGTAATTACTCTGCTTGAATTTTAATTCACGAGGATGCCATTCTAGAAGATAAAGTCACAATTACTTTATTGTTCGCTTCACTTGTCCTCGGCATGTTCGACTTCGATCTCGCTGAGCGTGCAATTTTAAATGGCACCACAAGTCTTCTCATGGAATGGGCAGTGTGAGGTGTGACCTCATTCAATCCTTGGACAGTATTTGCCACCCTTCCCTTGATCTCTTCTATCACTGTAAACGGGGAAAGATGATAATGATAACCCAAACCTGTCCCAAGAACAAAAAACAGCACTCAATAATTACTTTTTTCGGAGTTTCGTGTTTCCAAGAAGAACGTTTTTCGTCCAGGATAGTGAATGTTTATTAGGGAGTGTGAGTGCGTGGGAACAGATGCTTGGTGAAATTGATTGAATGGTTGCACAGGCATGATTTTATGAGGATTTTTACGATTTGATCAACGCATACACTTTGGCCCAGATTTAATAATTGAATGGTGCAAAGGACTAGTTGCCATTGACATGCACAAATAATAGTGGATGGTTGTTGCATAGCAGGAGAATCAGGAGGGGCATGAATGCATCTCACCTTGATTTGAATTGTTCACATGTGTCATAAAAGGTTATCGTTTAACGGTCTATGCGAAAAGAGCCTTACATTTTTAACGTCCATCTCACGGATGAATGAACGCGGCGTGCCCGCCCACAGCAAAGTAACCACGCCAGAGACCAGCGAGAGTCACAGCATTTACGTATTGTATAACCAAGAAAAAATCCTTATCAGATCAGTAAAGTTTTGTCTTTCGCTCCTGCAGCTCGCAAAAGCTCTACTCTGCCGTGAACGAATTGTGAATGAAAGTGCAAGTCAGCATGCACAACCTACACGACATTTTTAAAGCATTTTCCATAAACTGAAAAGTTTTATAGTGTTCCTCGTCGTGTCTTGAAGATCAAGACGATGATGATATGTCCATTTTCTTCTTCTTCAACATGGACATGGACTTGGTGGACACCACGAGGATGATGATGATGACGCTCACTGTCCAACAACGGTTAGTCAAACAGGTTGTTGTTTGTGAGCCTCGTTGCTTTTTGCTATATGTGTTAGGCTGTTGACGTTGTTTGCTCACGTCCATTCATAAAAGTGTGAACGACCATCACTTTGCTATTGCCCAGATTCCTTTTGTGGTTACTTTTGACAGGGCCAAATCACTCAACTTCACCAAAGGGAACATCACAGGCACGTCACCATGCATCATGTCACCTCCACGGCCTCAAACTCCAAATACTTTTCCTCACTCCCACATTATGTTACAATTCCTCCCATTCCAATCGTCCATAGAATCAGAAAAACCACCTTTATGAAGTATTAACTTTTCTAGGTTCCTGGATAGGCTCAAAATAAAAATGTCGTATAACATTCGCCGGGGTCAAGTCAGGTCATTCGGACAAAAATTGTATTTTCCATACATCAGTTTATGAAGTCTTGCATTCACACATATTTTGATGTCACGCGGACCGAGCAGGACCGAACCAAAAATAATGCAGTGATGCTCGAACATGATATGAAAATGGACAGGACAAGTTGATCCGTCCTGTCCAGTCAGAGATATAAAATCCCTGGTGCTAGAATGACTGCATACTCTATTATCCGATTACAAACTGACGTGGGGTATTAGCACACCACACTGTAGTATTTCGATTTCGTCTTGCTGATATGCTGACTGTCCCATAAGCTCTTCTTGTGTCATGTCGTGCGTAAGAACACTCTACTTTTCCATGAAAAAAAACCGAGTGACCCATGAGCACGATGTCCAAGAATGTCTCCTTTTATCCTTAAATTGACAATGCTCTTTCGACCAAAATCTCAAAATAGCACAAAAAAAAGTTTTAGTATAACTGGAAGTCTGGAAGTATAAAAAAGGTCTGTGTTATATACGACGATACGGCCAATGCAATCCAAGAACATGTCATAACAGAATAAAATCCAATCACACAGTCCACTGCGAGACTGCGACTGTTTGTTGAAAAAAACGTCCAAGTACAAATCCAATCCATTTTCTCCTCTCGTCAGATAAAAAGTTTCGCTTGAATGGGAATAAAATATATAGGTCATTCACGTTTTTGAATGTAAGTTGTCATGAATACACGCACTAAAAATGTCTTGAAATTGATGCTATACTGCTATACATAAAACCCTGGTGTGTGCAATTAATATAAACCAGCTTCGCTAGCATTCGAAGAAGCCTGAGGGATTTCGTTGTCATGCGAGACGGAATGCCGAACTTAAACGCCGAAAGTGTATAATGCAAATAGCAAATAACAGAAACGTGTTGGTAACCAAGGAAACATTCCCGGACAGTCGTCGTTCGTCGTTCGGACACTGCGTTTTAATAATAAGGTGATGTTATTACTAGCGGTAAACATTTTTATCTCACTTTTTGGCTTCCCTTTTGAATGTTTATCTATTACGTTAATTGGTGTTAGCAGCTCCCGTGTCTTATGTTCTGACAGTCCTTTCTATATGGAGCATCATAATCATATCATATCCTCTAAATGCCCAATGTCATTCTTTGTTAGCGTTACCCGTTATTCTTCTAAAATCATTGTATTGACCAAAATGTACTAAATTCGTTAAATTAAATTGAATCAGTTTTTTATTTTGCTCACTAGTAATTCTGTGCGTTGTCCATTCATTTATTTAACAACCATTCTCACATTCATACATTCATATACAGGAATTAAATATAGATTTTAATTTCTTGGGTTACATCTTTTCAAAATGTAAATCTTAACGTAACTCTATAAGGCTGTTTACGATTTCAATAAAATAAAAACGAAATTAATCTTAAAAATCCTAACAAAAAGTTTTGTATAACGGTTTGTTGTAATGTGGATTGTTCTATATATAGTTTACTGCTTGTAAACATATCATAACACATACTATAAATGAAATATAGATACAATTCTTTTAAAATTTGTAATCAGTTTTGTATATATATTTGGTTTATAATTTAGAATAGTTAAAATTAAGGATGAAGAATTGTACCATGGGCAAGTTCCCATACTAGTCGTTCTCGAAAATACCACATATTTTCCTCTTTGATGTAATTGGCTTTCGAAATGTCAGCATTTTTGCTGAGACTAAGAAACTCAGCTACTCGGCAAAGGAAAATGGCACAATTGTTTGTGTAGCGTCCTTGAATCGGTCCTTTCACATTAACAATATTCCAGTTTTGATAAATCGGTTTGCCGGTGAGGTCAATGTGAATGTGTTGAAGCAATTTCATGAATCCGTCCATCAGCTTGTTGTTTGTGCGGCCCAAGGAATCATAATAGATCATACTACGTTGACGTTTGTTCATTGTGACTAAAGTAAAATGTAACCGCGATGCGATGTAAATCGGGAAGAATACGATGTCATAAGCGAACACATTGACCTTACAAATATATAACAGATTATTAATTATTGCTAAGTGTGAAGCACATGTCCAAGCAATAAAAATTGAATTGAATAGAATAAAAAATTACATCCTCAAACCAGGTCCTCACAATGTCGTTGTAAGCGTATGATTGTTCTTGGAACTGCACGGAAAAGTAAAGTAGGAATGCATGGACTTTAGGAAACGTGGGATTTAGTTTGGATCGGTCACAAATCAACTGAAGAAAAGAGTCGACAATTCCGCACATGACAAGTTTATTTGGTTTCAATGTGTCTATAACAGAAACTGACAATGGGACTATGCCAATCTGAATTACAGTGTCTTCAGGACCATGGGCCATTTTATGCAAATCACTCAAACAATTTCTTATTTCAACTAATGACACATGTTCTAGTTCTTTCGGGACCACATTTTTAAATTTCGGTTGTCGGCGACGTTTCTTCAATACAGGGCGTCGTTTCAAACAGACGACCCGATTACGAAGAACTCGGATATTCCCAGAACATTGCAGTCGTACTTTCCTCAGCAAACGCCGTGACCTAAAATCAGAAGCGTTGTCATTTCTTGGTACCACTTTATTTTTGACATGCCGGCGATGCACCTTTTTTCTTTTGGATTTGACCAAATTGGTGACACGCTTTTGGGTGGATGACGATGGCAATGAGAGTACTCCTGGAACACCGAGATCGTCTTCGTCGTCACATGATGAATCCGATTCGGTTTCGGTAGTTTCCAGTTCGTCAATGTCAATTACGATGACACGCTTCATAATGTTTATCAACAAAATAATAAATCAAACACATAGGTAAAACAACATTCGTCTTTTTGTAAAATGACTTAAATGACAGCCACCGCACCGATAGCAAGTTCTTATCGCAGCAAAGGAAGTGAAGAAAGAAGAATGACAAAAATCATTTTCTTCGCCTGGTTTAAGGAACGTGTTTTTATATACACGCTTCACACACAGACATGATGTGGTAGCGGTGGTCGAGTGATTAACAATGCATGTCTCAGTCGTGTGTATTTTTGACTTAAGAAGTTAAGAAAAGATAAGATAAGATTGCTGTCACGGCGAGATCTCGAGTCGCTTCATTCTCACTCGCGTGGCAGTACGGCTTTTACCGCTTTTACATAGATACGTATTTATGTAAAACGTTGCCCGCTCTTTTATTTCTCGAAGCAACGGTGCAGTTCTCATTCTTCTCATTAATTCCTTCACCCGATTGCTTGTTACTCCATTTCGATTCGATTCGATTCAATTCATTCATATATTATTTTAAGTGCATTTTATTTTTATTATTTTTTATTATCTTTTTGTTTGGAATTGTCTTTAAAAACGACACACAATTTTTCATCAACGTTTTTTTCAGCACTCGTCACATAATATGACTCGATTTTGGACACTCATTGGAGAATTGTTTTCTTTATCCACTATGCAATGAAAAGGACTGCTAATAATTAATAATTATTATATTATATTAATTTACACTGTACAAAGTTGCGCCATATTCTCAATCTGAAAAGCTGACGAGTTTGAAAATGATGGCATATGCCATTACACCTGAAACTGAACAGCTTTGTAAATCCAACAATCTTTGTTCAAAAAAGGATTGCCTTCGTCATTAAACTGGATATTACAACTGTATTCAGTCTACGATTAAACTATGAATCCTTTGACTTAACTAGCGACAAGAATTGAAACTATACAACAATAGCTGAGCAAAAGCCAGCTGATTTTGACTCATGGACATGGACATTGACATTGACATCCTGTCACAAAATTCTATTATCGGCGACGAATTAAAGACTAACTTAACTAACTAACTAACTTAACTAACTAACTAACTAACTGGATCTTCATTACATTTATACCAGTTTTAAATTTTACCTTACTTAATTTTAACTTTTAAATTCTATATTAACATTAATATCCTAAACACTTTTTATTGTTTGTTTTAATGTAGTATATTTTTACACTTTTTAATTACATCATATATTTTTATTTTTTGTATTATTATTTTTGAGCTTTTTATTTGATTTTTTAATACCAAACAAACAATTGTAATATTATATGGGCCACTACGCCGCTTATAATGAATGAATAAAACAGTAATTACGTGTAAAGCAAACACAACTAAAAGTCTACTATATCTTACTATATCCAACAGCAGCAGCTGCTCTAGTTTTTTCATGAAATGCATGCACACACTTTGTATAGTTTGCATTTAATACAAAGTAATGCGGATTTTGAAAAGTCATACCTATCGGAAGATAAAAACGACAACTCGCTAAATTGAAGTCTAGAACGATTATTAACCACAAAACCTTACAGACTAATGAAACATCCTTTTTACATTATATTTAATTGCTAGGTAAGATTAAGATATATGAAGATATTATAGTTATAAACGTAAAATAAAATTACCATTATACTTGCATTCGTCATTCATTGCCTTGCCTTACGACGTCAAACCGACTACACCGATCGACCTTCACCTTTTATATTTGCCAGACAATAGGAAAATGGATTTGATTTGCATTTAGCATTTGATTTGCATTCCCATTTCACAGATTCATAGGAGATGATTGCATTATTAAGTCTTAACAATGCATCAATGCATTCCTTCAAAGTTCTCATCTATCCGCACAAACCTCATTCCACTCCACAGTGTCTTAAATGGGGTTTTACTTTTTCGCCCTTCTGGTACAATGAGAGAGAGCTGCGTCTTTTGACTTGTACCGAACTATAAAATGTGCACACTGTGAACTAATTTTTATTAATGTCAAATTGTGGATTAATTATATAAATTAGTATAATTATCCACAAAAAATTCGTTCGTGAAAATCCTCAACGAAGCGCATAATGTAATTGTATATCTTAATTGGAAGAGCGTTCTCCCAATGTGCATTTTTTTGTTTTTTAGTATTATCTTTGTAAGTGGTAAGATAAAATCCCTTACTCACAAACTAAAATCCAAAGTTAAAATGGAAGATTTAGAGTAATGTTTAAACTATTAACTAGCTTAACTTAGATATATATCAATTAGCATGCGAAAGCACTTATTGATATAATTCAATAAGTTAAGCTAGGATATACTAATTGAGTTGATTTATGACCTTATTTTGCCTTTTCCGCCCGTACCCGAACCCACATGTAGTGCTGCCAATGTATCGTCGACGATACGCGAATTTCGCTCCGATTAGAACATCCGGTATTGCTAGAGCTAGAGCGATTGCTATAGCTAGAGCTTGTAGACCCCGACAAGCTGTTAGAGTCAACAGTAACAGACCGTCAGCTTTCTTTGTACCTTGCAATGCTACTGGATCTCGACCCAATTTTGCTGTAGGAAACAATGCAAGATTTCCACCCGCTGTCGCTTCAGCTTCCAGCACTGGGCTGAGATTTGCCGGTGACTACAACGCTGTACAAGTACCAATTTTCAGTAGCCCAGGGCCTGCTTTCACTGCATGTAGTAATGTTGTGCTTCAACCCGCTTTCTTTGCAGTTGGTGGACAGACACCTACTTTCGCTGTAGCAAACAATGCAGGTCCAAGACTCGCTTACGCAAACAATGGTGTACCAAATCAAGCTTGCAATTCTGCAAACATCAATGCTGTACATGGAACAGGACCGGCTTTATGTGGAGTTAACAATGTCGAGCCGAGGCCCGTTTTTAATGGAGCTTACACTAATACACAATCACAGCCCGTTTTTCTTGTTGCCTGCAATGCTCGCGAACAGCAACCCGCTTTCGCTGTATTGGACAATGGTGGGTACCAACCCGCTTTCCCTGTAGCGAGCAATGGCGGGTACCGACCCGCTTTCCCTGTAGCCAACAATGGCGGGTACCTACCCGCTTTCGTAGCCAACAATAGTGGGTACCGACCAGCTTTCGCTGTAGCCAACAATGGCGGGTACCTACCCGCTTTCGTAGCCAACAATAGTGGGTACCGACCCGCTTTCGTAGCCAACAATAGTGGGTACCGACCCGCTTTCGTAGCCAACAATAGTGG
>JABASF010001315.1:0-23577 GCA_019776145.1 Harlomillsia oculata | reverse complement strand
AAAAATTAAACCTACTCAGACTGGAACGTTTCCTAGAAGTCTTCTTGTAGACGTCATGCTGAGGCATCACGACCAAGCTAAGAGTAGAGGTAGAAACCAAAACCCTTTTGTAAATTGTACTTGTAACAATCAAAACTATCCAAATAGAAGACAATGTGAGGAAACTGCGATGACAAAGATCAATAAATTCTTTTATAAATCTAAAAAACCATAAACCAATACGTATACGTCACTTCAAAAACTATCCCTACACACTATCGAATCTTACAACGTGTCAACGTCAACACAAATTACGATACGATTTAATTACTAAAGTTTACGCCCAAAAGTTTGACTTGACAGTACAAAACAAAACCTAAAAACGCCTAATCTGTTACAAAACAGTGGATGAGTTTGACATAAAAATTGCAAGACTTTACTTTTATATGTGAGAGTTGAAAATTGCGCTGTCGTCTCAAAGACTTAAGCGCACAGTTTTAGTTCCTATTCCATTGCATAAATCGAATTGCATATTGCATTGCTGGTTTTTACGTGGGGATTCGACTGGGCAGTGTGCACTCGTTCGCACGTTCGTGTTAATTTTAAAGTTTTTAGTTTTTTACAGTTTGCAGTTTAAGATTTTAGAACAGCGATAAGTTTCTTGATCAACTTTCAACAGCGATTTTTTGGAGTAGAATGTCAGCCTCTTTGGTTCGTAAATCATTGGAAGTGAGTGACTCTGGTGTGTGTACTTCGGTGTCGAATAAAAATTTAGGTTTGTGTATATTTTGATTTTGATCGCTTTTATAAAGTACATACAGTTACGTTTATTATAGAACATGCTGCTCTTTCTTTATTGAAAATACTGTTTTTTTTGTTTAAGTTTGAATTGGTCGTTTTTAGTAAACATGGAATGACTTAATTTATGACATTATATCATAATATGAGCATGACACAATAATACTATTTTTATTTTGCAGGTTCAAGCTCGTTGAAACGGAAACAAAAACACCATCAAAAGAACGTCGCGGAAAAATCTCAAAAGATCAAACAGCAAAGATTGAAACAAAATTTGAAGATACTGAAAGCCCTTGGAGCCAAATCTGCACAGCCAACCAGAGTTCCCGAATCAGCTTCCAAGAAAAAGAATAAGAAATCTGAAAAAACAGTTTTCACTGAGGAAGATTTTGAGAGATTTGAAAGAGAGTATTTTGTAACGTAAATCATTTACCATTAAACTTCTGACTTGACTGACTTGAGCTGCCTGTGTTTTGTGTTGTTGTGTGGCGAGATTACTATAAAGCAGGGTAGTGATATTAAATTAATCGATTGTATAATCTATAATTGCAAGCTCTGTAAGGGAGTAATAATTGTAATACAAACGTTAGTTTTACATTACAAACATTTAGTAGCGTCAATTTTCGGATATATTTTATCGTGATTAGTCAATTAGACTGTACACAGCGTAACAATGAATGCAAAAACAATGTTAATTTTCTCCGGAGTCACGCTTGCGGTTTTAGCAATAGTGCTATTTGGATCTCCATTCTTACCACCGTTGCGACCCATCGCACTTCCTGTTTTGATTTTCTTAGCTTCTCTTGGAAATATTTTTGTTATTACTGTTATTCTGACTTCCATAATGATTTATAGTTTTAAAGAATAAGTAAGTGAGCGAGCTTTGTCATATTGTCATTGTCATCGTATTGAGGATGTATGTATTGTATACTTACGCATTTCATAAAGTCATTCATCATTTTAAATTGTAATCGAAGTCATGTTTGGGTAATAAAGTGAAAGTCAAAGTGTCAACAGTGAGACGTCGTTAATGGTCCAGTTTCAATTTCACGCCGTTCTGAAAATAATGTTGTTTAGGGAACACAGTGGCGATGAAGCATTATAAATAGTAGGTCTGGTTCTGCTAGCTTCATTATTATGTTATATTCTACCTGTTTGATTGAGAATTTCGTTAGAAAGTACTTTTATATGGTTGTTGTTGTTAGTTTCTTTCTTTCTTTGTTATATTGTTAACGTGGTGTGACTCCGAGTGCCTGTACATTATGAGCGAATATGGCGTCAATAAGATCCAGTCCATCGATTCATATCCATCAACTCGTCGCGATGAGTCTGAAAGTCAATATGCATGGGGAATATTGGACATGGCGTCTGATGGACAACCAAGCGATACCACCATTGTTCCCAAAAACACCCGAAGTAGTATTCTGCAGTTCTACCCAAGGTGTTGTTACAAATGCTGCAATCAAGAACAGTCACAATCAGATATTGGAATTTCGCTACAGAATCGCTGTCGACAAGATGCTAAATACTTATGCAGTTGTCCACCTACGGGCATTCCTGCTACCTTTCTGACGACAATCACTTTGTTCGTTATTTTATGGGTCACACTTTTTCTTCTTCTAAAGGAGACTTCATCGCACGATAGTAAGGTTCCATCCTTAGCGGGACCCAAAGGACCTGTTAGTGCTCTTGTTATAATACTGTTATCGGGACTATTTCTTGGAATTGGCTCAAAATTCATTGGACTTCCGGCTCTGTTGGGCCCTCTTGTTCTTGGGATCATCATCCAGAATATAGACGCAATTAATGTATTTAAGTGGCTAGAAGGAGACTGTCATTGGATATCGTGCTCAGAAAATGCAACAAATGCAACTAATGAATGTTGTGGTGCAACGGCTGCAAGCGCGAGAAATAATGTGTCATATTGGATCAAACCCATCAGGCATTTTGCATTGACTTTAATCTTGACAAGAGCCGGAGTTGAACTGAGTCCGAAACATCTACGAAAAATGAAGCTTACTGTTCCACTTCTTGCGTTCGGTCCATGGTCCGTTTTCCATACTCATACTATAGGAAATAGGATATCAATTCGATTAATTCAATTATATGATTAATATTAATGATATGTACATTGTTATATAATATTATTTTTGATGCACTTTAACAGCCTTGCCGAAGCAATTACTTGCACCACATTCACATACATTTTTTTCAACTTCGTAAAAGGCTCAGGATATGGTATTACATTGCCAATGTGCTTCGTCACTGGATTTGCTCTAGCTGCTGTTTCTCCTGCTGTTGTGGTTCCGGGTTTGCTCTCACTGAAGCGAAAAGGTTTCGGTGAAGCTCAAGGAATTTCAACGCTACTCATTGCAGCTTCCAGTATTGATGACGTCTTAGCAATTTCCGCCTATTCTGTTGCACTCAGCATCGCTGTACATAACCCCGGTTTGTTTATTTATTCCTGAAATTGCAACAATTTATACGGATTCTCTTAAATCTCCTATGATAATTTTTAATAACCAACGACAACTTTTAATGACCCTAGGCAGTGAAAAGACGTCACCTGAATACCCTGACTGGCTCGTGTACATACAAGGATTACTAGGAATCATAGTTGGAATTTTTCATGGATTAGTAATCGGCTGCATACTTCATTTCATTCCATCGAGAAACACCAATTATCTTGGTCGCATACGCTTAGCTTTGCTTCTGGCGACCAATTTCGCTTCAGTTTTGGTTTATGACATGTGGGAAGTTGTTACAAGTGCTGGTTCATTGTCAGGTATACTATAAACTGTGTATTTATGTAATATCAGTGCAGTTAATACAATACTATTAATCCGACTAAATTATGTGCTATCAATTGCAGTGCTTGTGACAAGCTTTGTAAGCTCTTTTGGTTGGAGGTCTCAACCACATTGGAAAAGACCCATGAAAACGGTTCAAAGATCTCTTTCAATCTTATGGACCTTATGGGTTCCATTAGTGTTTGGAACTATTGGGAAAGAAATCGATTTCAGTACCACGGATCTAGGGCGACTTGGAAAAATAATTGCCATCATTTTTATCAGCTTAATTATTCGCTGCATGACTACCTTCTTTATTGTTCATACGGTGAAGTTAACGTGGAAAGAGCGGTTATTTTGCGCACTGAGTTGGATTCCGAAAGCTACAGTTCAAGCAACATTGGCACCGCTCGTCCTCTCAAGAATTGAAGACATGAATGGAGATAAAGACTTTCTCACTCATGGAAGAATTGTAGTTGAAACTGCAGTTTATGCTATTCTAATTACAGCACCGTTAGGCTCCGTCTTGATATCGTTTCTGGGTCCGAAATTGCTTCAATCATCACGGAGAGCGGAACCCATGGATCAAGAATTTCCCGGAGGTGACGATGATAATATTGCTGAAGCTGCGAAAGTCACTTCAAGTGATCATTCGATAAAATCTATCACTCGGAATATGTTGTTTACGCATGAGTCTCAGTCAGATTTAGACTTAGCAATTGGTCCTAACAGTGAGATAGCGCCCAAAGGTAGCAGATGAATTGACGTCTACTCCTTTAAAATGAACTGGTATAATTTGTAATATGAATCAATGTACCTTGATATCAGTAATGTAACATTTATAAAGAATAAATTGAACTTCAGAAAAGTGCTGATTTCTGAGTTTTGTGACCTTAACATGGAGAAATGTCCTTTGAATTTCATTTCCGGAGTTACCATAGATCATATATATGTACTTACACTTTGTAAGGGACACCTAAAGCGGTTAGAAACGGGACAATATTGATTGTCAAAGTCAGATATTGAATTACCATCCTCGTCCATCGTCAAGTTTTAGATTTATAGTTTGGTACAAAATGGACAAAGATTTTCCGAAAGGATTTAAGCGTGAATACAAACCCAGTAATAATGGGAAAACTGATGCGTCCAAAATAGTGTTACCGCGTTTGAAGAACTGTCATCATAGGAATAAAGTGCCTTCTCCATGTTGTACCGCTCCCAACAACTGGACAGCAGAGAATGTCCAAAGAGCTCGTTTTCAACAACTCCTGCAACTTCAGCATAATCATAATGATCCTATTGTCAAGAGATCCGCTTCTCGTGGAAACTCAAGTTGGGAACCACAAAGAGAGATTTTTCCTTTAGGGCACAATAACCCCGACAATCACCCAAGTACCAACAGTCGTGCTCAAACAGCCATTTCACCTGCAGTTGGTACACCGTGCAAATCTCGATTACGAGTCAAAACCAAGAATTCAATTCTAGATCAACTTCAAACTCCGCTGTCTTACGATTTTTTGATTAATAGTAATGAATTATACACATCTATTTCTTACGATATCTGTTAGGTTGTACGAGTTCTTCAAAATTTTATAAACATTGTATCTTGTATGAACTACGAAACCATTGTGCATTTTTTTAATTTTATTAACAGAGAATGTTGAAAAACTTGGGTCAGTTCAGTCAGTTGGTAACTCTATTATGTGGTCCTCGGGGTTGACGAAGCGCAGAGCAACTGAAGACGACAGTATGCGCCAGATGGAACCGATTAAAATAAGACGAAGGGATTTTCACAGCCAGCCGCCGGCTTTCTCCAACTTTCACCACCATGAGGAAATGAATGATGATCATCGTCATCATCCTGCTCATCGCTCTAAAAGCTTATCTAGCTTATCCAGTTCTAGTATTAGCTTCGATAAGTCCCATAAAACCTTGGTAAGCAGAACTCGATGTGGAATGATGCTTTATTGTATCACCTTTAAACAGCAGCTTTATACATATGCGTGCTTCTTTTTAGGAAACTCCAAGACGGCCTTGTTTGAAAGCAAAATCAACGAAAAGAAATCTCCGCAAAAAGTTGCCACGCAGAATTAAAAGCGTTTCAAATCAGCATGATCATGGGGACCCAATTTCATGGGGAATCATAGAAGAAAGAGACACGAATGTACAAAACTAACGTTACACTTCTCAATCCTATTATATTCCACAAATGGTGACTTCAATTTTAGTTAATGCTCAATTTAATTGGAATTCAGAGTCTTACGAATTTTTCGGGACAAAATACTATTCCAAAACGCGAGGAGACTACATTCGACTGGGACCGACACCCGGTTGACCCAATATCAGAATCTACCTCGTTTGAAGATTGGAATATGGACACGTCGGTCATTCCAGTTTCTGTTAAACCGCCTTTATGCTGTGTTCCAGAAGAATTTGAATCTGATGGAGAAAGCAGTTGTGATTCAGGAATGTCCACTCGTACTTACACTATTAAACGGTATCCGGACTGATTAGCTTGACGAGATTTTAATAAACTTTCACTCACATGGATTATTAATGTGTTATGTACATACACAAATAAAAATGAATGAGTTGAAAACTTTGACAAGTTGTGATGTCTAGTCTATTGGAGTGTTTTAATATAGCCAGATAGATTTAAGAACGGACAAAATTGACTCCTTCAATATTTTGTCTCTAAACTTGACAATGCTGTAATCGTTTGTTGTTTCTAAACTTTCGTTGAGCATTCTGAACATTTTAGTGGGGAATATTGATTCACAGTTCCTGTAATGATTCAAAAGGAGAGAGTCTTTCGGTGCAATGATTGATTTCGGTTGGCAGCTTTCATTAATAGCTTTACCCAAAAATTGGTTCACGTTATGATGACCAACAGCTATGATTTTTCTAGGATTAACAATATACTTTGTCCGCGATTTCCTGCTCCAAATTCTCTTTGTTCTTCTTGTGCATTTGAGTATGTGGAGCTCATCCACACTTGGCGTTGTCTGAGGACAGAACTCATCACAGAAGAAAGTATTTCTGACGAGAATTTGGTAAAACCCCGATCTAAATTGAGATATGACGGCATAAAGAATAGATTCAGCTTTTCCCACAATGTCACTTGATGTCTGAGGGACGATGAATTCATCAAGGTCCACCACAATGACAAATTCTTCGTTCATATTGGAATAGACACAATCATTAAGTGCGGCAATGGAACCATAGTCCCATAGTTCTGTTGTATTTCCTGTTGGCAAATTCCACGTTTTGATTTGGATGTCAAGGACATTTTCATCTTGTAACCTTCCAAGCAATCGACGTACGGGGGGAGACAAGCTGAAGTCATAAAAATTAAATATCTTCACACCCAGTGCATCATAATATGAGAGGAACTGCACGATTTTCTCCACATTATTCATAGGGCCAAGAAAAAGTGGTCGAACACAAACTGCAATCGTTGCATTCCTTATGTCATTTGACTTTTCGTTGTATTTTTCATGCACACCTTGCACATGAAGTAATTTTGGAGGATAATTCCTTACATTTGTTGGAAACACTGATATGTGGAATGAAGGGGAGACGTTTCTTCGTATTCTCGACTTTTCCATCCAAAATATACTCTCCGGGATGTAACAGTTTACAAAAGCAGTTGCGTAGATTTTAACACCTTCTTCGATAATTTGATACGTTACTATTTGAGAAGTGAAAGTTGTACTTTCGCTAGCTTCCGTTTCTTGACGTTCCAGAAGTATGTTGTCGTCATCGTTGTCATCGAAAAATAGTTGACAGTTATACTGGTCGCCCAACCAAGTTTCATCCTTCAAATGAATCCAGTCCATGGGATTTCTCTGAATGATTTCTTTCATGGGAGGCATTTTAAGTAAAGCAATGATTCGAACTAAAGTCAAATTTGTCCACAAGACTTTCCAGTGTTGATTTGACATGGACTCAAGTGTCCATGGCATATGGCGTGGCAATTGTCGTTTGTCCAAGTGTGCACTGTACACATGGAGAAAGTCTGTGATTCTCGTCCATACAGGCGAGGTATTCCCAGTGCCTTGCCTCCTTCGTGCACATCTGGTACTATTGAAATATTTAACTTCATTTCCTTTTTGTGAAGAACTCGTTCTCATGTTCCAATCGTAATGACTATTGACTGTCCAAAGAGCAAAGATGACACCGAACAGAATAAGGAGGTGCACATGCACACCTCCACAGCGGGTTCGAGTCGATGTCCTCGTGGGTTTCCGGAATTTTACCATTACTTCTACGATGTTATACTGCCGTATTAAGGTAGAATTGAAGGCTTTCTCCCTGTTATTGAAGTTGACAGTTTTCCATTAACATTTAGCAGCTCATTTGTCCACTGATTCATGCGCCCGGAGGAAATTTCTCTTCGTGCCCACATATGGCTTTGGGAATATGAAACCCTTATCTTATACTTATACTGTAGGTAAGCAGTATTCCTCACTGTAGCGTAGGATGGGTTGGGCTTGCAAAAAGAACTTTCTTCAGTAGTGTCAGTAGTAGGACCTAGGACAAAATCATAAGGCAATTTATGAGTTTGTCATCTTAGAATCTGAGAAAGGTATCATGTTCATATAACGCGCACATACCTTTCTCATTCCGTCTTGAAAGGCGTCGTGTACCTTTTCTTAAGATAAGTGTCCTTGTAGACAATCTTTAGTGTATTCACCCACAAATTGCGATTATGATTTGGCAAAAATTGTATAGGCCAGTTCCAAGCGAGCCATCATCGACTCCACTTCGCCTAAAGTGATAGTGCGATTAAGAGTACATGCAACTGTTATCTCAAGTAATATAATTTCTTTCAAATCGAATTAAAGTTACTGTTTAGTAAAGTGGAAAGATCCTTTACAAGACGGAACGAATAGAGGTGAAAGAATGAATTTTTATCTACGTCTGGTCTTACTGTGCTGATATTTCGGGAAAATGGGGTATTATGGTACTTGCTCATTTCCATCAGTGAGCACAATTTTTACCACAATACTGGTGCTTGTGCTAATTTTGGAACAGTGTAACTGTTACTTGAAGTACACTGAACAGTCTTGTGCTGATTTGGTACCACGTAACACTGATCAGTACAAAGAGACTGACTACAGTCAATTCTTCGGTTACGGGTCTCAGCTCAAGTATCCTGGTAAACGCAAAAGAGCAGATTATGACGACATTCCTTACAGGCTATCCGTTACAGGGAAACGGTACAGGAGGAACTCAGATCTCATTGGTATGTAAATGAATTGTTGTGTTGTTGTTACCATCTCGTTACGCACTGCCATTATAACTTGAAAGGAGTATTGCATGAAAAGGCGCACTTTTCATGTCCATTTACATTTAGATTTTCTTGTAATCCATGCTGATTGATTCTGCACTTTCCTAGTGAGAATTGAAGGTGGAGATTTTGAAGGACTCATGATCCAAGCTCGTATCATAGCTGGTGGGGAATTACTTCGTGGAGGAGTTGGTCTTGTTGGTCAATTTCGTTATTTGCCCTCACTTTTCANGGGAATTACTTCGTGGAGGAGTTGGTCTTGTTGGTCAATTTCGTTATTTGCCCTCACTTTTCATGTATCTGCCATGCTTTGACCTTCCAGCATCTACTGTTGTCGACAGGGGCAAACCCGTCAAAATTGGAAATGTCAGTCTCATTTGGACTGCTCCGGATGCAGAATCTGGTGATATCCGCTTTGTGTAAGAGAAGAGCAAGCTTAACTTTTAAAGCGTACAAAATGCACTGTAATATAAATTCGCATAAAATGATGAACTCAACAGGGCAAGTGTTCTCAAAGGAATTCACTATTGGATTATCGTGTCGAACATTCTTCAGTTCAATCCTTTTCGTAAGTAACTGGTAAATTGCATTAATTTACGGTTCCGTGGCTGGTTGATAATTTAATTTATTGTCAAATGAAGCTATAAGCACTTATGGATGCGGTTCCACATTGGCATGCTTTCGCGTTTGTGCTCTTGGGGCCTACCCTTGCGGAGCACGAGATGCTCTGTACATCTTTTCGTACAATGTGGACTTTCGTGACAAGCGTGAAATTCAATTCACAATGGGAGGAAAACTACCTAACAACAATGTAAATGTAAATTTTAAGTTTGGCTTAATGCGCTGACGGAAGTAGATTGTACGACTTGTGTTTGCGTGTAATGGCCACGAGTCATATTCATGGAAATTATAGTTGGTCAATGCTTTAAATTATAGTCAATGCAGTTATGCACTTCACATTCAAATTCAAACTTACATTTTCATCTTTGTTTCATGTGAATAACCTTGTCCAGACGTACTTGGCCGTAGCATTTGGAGACGATTACAATGGATTAGTACAGGCGGACTTGACCGTGTGTTACTTGGACCGAGGCCGTGCGAAAATTGAGCACTTATTAATTGAAAATCTTTTGCTTCCCCCGTATTCCCACAATGAGGTGAACGAGGTTTGACGTTAGACCTATTAATAAACAAAACATAGTTTAGCTAGAACAGATGTTTGAGTTGGTTGACCCCTTCCACGTAATAGCAGATAATCGAGCTGGACGACTACGACTTGGACGGAAACATGCTGTGGTGCCGTTTCCGTCGTCCCATCAATCCCATCACAATCATCAATCCGAGGACGACTCTCTTTCACTTCTACTTCTGGGGAACCATGGACTATTATTATCAACGTAAATGTCATAACTCCTAATAATCAAATGACACATTTCGCTTCCTTGTTCATATAAAAGGACGATGTCACACTTTCCCAAACCTTCCGGGTCCAAGTACCTGCTCCCAGCTTTCACCTTACCGTTATCAAATCACGCTATGACTCACATCATGCATATGATTTATTCTTACAGGGTTCATTCTTCCTAGAAGACACAGGATCTTTTCTTCTGCCTTCAAACGCAATTTCTCTACACCTATCAATGAGATCGTCAATACATCTTGGAAACATGCACCTGCTCCAGTCGTTGTGCTACTCATCATTGCTCTAAGCAGTGTATTTATTACGAGGTCTCATCATTAGCTAGTCTTGCGCACAAATTTTTCTATTACGTACGTTATGATGATCGCCGATTACCCCATAACCCCATTGCCAGACTTTTAACTCAGGTTTTACATATTGCCACAATTCTAGCCAATCCTGCCCTTCCTTATAATGATAATTCGAGTGGAAAGTAATAGTATGAACATGTCGAATTTTCCGTACTTGATTGATAATATATAAGTTGCCTGAACTGAAAATATAGCAAACTCCGGGCCCTCACGTCGTCGTAAGTTGCCCCATTTGCGTAGTACCTTTGAACTTATTTTGATCCATAGAATGCCATTACTGGAGAAAGTGGAGAAAGTAGTTTAAGGTCATTGGGACAAAGGAAACCTTGAATACATTTGGTTTAAACAGGTCAATTCGCTTCTATACCTCATTTATCACGTGCTGTATATATGGGAATGTGCGTTAACACTTTTTATATCGTAAACATCAACACGTCCGTAAAAAATTAAACTATGCTCTTTAACAATAGCGAATAGCGATCCTATGTACTATTGGGTTCTTTCCTTTAGAAAAGGCTATTCATCTTCACTACTACCGACTACCGACCCACTGAAGTTTTTCTTCTTATATTTAAGACGAGCATGCGTTTCCTATTTTCTATTGTAAACTTTGTAACTAAGAATGGATTTGATACTCAATGTGTCATTTCATTTATTAGGTCATTTTCGGTACCACAACGTTTTAAATGCAGTATAGCGGTATAGCTAATAACAATAACGTTTGCAGTTCGCACCCTTTGTTCATTATAATGTACATGAATGTTAATGAAATATTGTTGTTATAACTGGAAAATAAATGTTAGTCCTAAGTAAATCAGATGACAGTTAATATGACTTCGTAGTACCTCATATATAGTTGGTTATTATGAATTAGAATTATATGATTCAAGATTATATATAGCAATAAAGCAGCAAAACTTGTTATCAGAACAAATTACTGTATTGAGAATTTTGAGAACACCAAGTTTACATAATAAAGTTGACATTCTAATAAAATCTCATAATTTTATTTATTGCTTAAGCACTAAAAAGATTGTCATCATCATCATAACTTTGACTTCGGAATCGTAGATTCGTCTGGATCTGGAATCCACTGATTTGCCGGCAGCTTGTCATGCTCTTGAAAGTACATTATTGATTTATACATTATACGTCATCAAGTTCATTTTCAAAAATCCATACATGTGAATCAAGGTACCTCGATTTTAAGTAGCTACCAAAATCGAGGTACGATGTGAATACGATTTCATTTAAGGGTGGTAGGTAAAACTGTTCGATATTATTTCTAATTACCGTCAATTTTGTGAAGTAATGGAGCGTACAAACTTGCCCCACAGTCAACGTTAAGACAAGCTCCAGAGATGAAACTAGCGGCTGGGGACAACAAAAAGCAAACTGATCCAGAAATTTCATCCGGAAGTCCTGTACGCCATGAAGGTAAATGAGGACGAGCCATTTCAAAAACGTCAACTCCATAATTTGCTGCTGCAGTTTTCGAAGCAATGGTTCCTGGAGCTGTAGGATAAAACATAAAAGTCTTATCGTAAGTCAAAAGTCCAGTTAATAACTCTATAAGCTTTTTCTGGAAGATTTATTTCTTACCAACGCAGTTAACCCGAATTCCATTTTCGGCCCATTCTACCGCCATGGTCTTAAACGTACAACAATATATAAGACAAACTCAAATCACAAATAATGAGTTACGTTTAATTTACGGCTCACAGAGTATTGAACATTGAACCGATGTTGGCATTACTGACAACGACCGTATGGAAGATTACGTATTTTATTAATTATAGCACCTTTGTCATATTGAACACAGCAGCTCTCGCAGCTCCAGTGTGACACATCATTGGGAAACCTCGCCACATGTCAGCAATAATATTCACGATGGATCCCCCATTGTCTTTGAACCATTGATGATAAACTTTCCTCAAAAAATGTCAAGAAGAAAATTAAAAATTCATGTAAGAACATCTTCAGACGACATGGAGACTTTAGCTTTCCATTCCTTACGCCTTACCTTCTTTACTCATTAAAAATGTGCCGGTCAAATTAGTTTCAATAACAGCATTCCATCCTTTAAGACTAATGTCAGCAGCTGGAGACATAAATTGTCCTCCTCCATTGTTTACTAGAAAGTCCAACTTACCATGCTTCTCTAGTACTTTTGACACCAAGTTTCTACATATTAAAAAATGCGTAAATTAACATTCCGACGATGAATTGTTCCATACATAATTGCTTTATTACTCACAAATTCGAATGGTCTTTTCATTTAATTACCTAACATCTTCTTCTTTACGAATATTACAAGTGATAGACGTCACTTCACCAGAACCAACTTTCTTCAGTTCTTTCGTAGCCCTTTCTAACCGTTCTGTGTTTCTGGAGGCAATGACAACTTTCGCCCCTGTTAAAATATTTAATGAGATGATAAAAAAATTCTTACGCGATTGCCGACATGATTTGATTAAATTAAGCAACATTACCTAAATGTAAGAGTTCATATGAAATAGCTCTGCCAATACCCGTGGCCCCACCGGTTACAATAGCCACACAATTTTGAAATAAATTCGGCCTGAACACTGACATTTTGGCCTGTCTTTCAGTCTCAGCTGGTGGCTGTTGCACGTGAAATCTACTCTGCTCGCAGTTGTTGCATTCTGTTATGCCCATTTGCATTTCAATTCAATCCTTACGTCTCTGTCTTTATCTTCAATCAGCAGCACAAAGTGTATGAATAAAAGGAAAAAGTTTTTTTGAGCTTTGGACTGTTTTGACTCGGGCACTAAACAATAATATAGATGAAGGTTTTACATAATAATAAATAACATAGCTTTTCATGCTTCAGCGTTCAGCATCGCATTTGGCATTATCAATTACCATTGATTTCAGTAAACAGTAACCATTGTACTGTTCGGGTGGTGTTGTTCTTGTGCATGATCTCTTGCTCTTGACGTTTCGTTTCATATCAGAATGAATGATTTATGAAATGGTTAGCTTGCATGGTATCGATGGATGACTTCTGAGGTCGAGTTTCGAGAATGACAAAGCCAAATGATATGCGATAAGAATAATGTGAATCGACATGAGGAATTCAGAGGTCAAGTTGGAGCCGTAAGCCGTTGAATAGTTTAGTTAGCGTATAATGCACAGTTGAGGAAATATCGTCTAAACAGATTATAACTAACACCTGAAATGAAAGACAGTTCAAATCATTAAACGAAATACGAATTTTTATTATATTTCGGTTTGATTACAAAGCACCAAGAAAAAGCTATATAAGGAAAGCATGATGATGATATGCAAAGTTTCGTATTGAGGAATTAAATACACAGGATTTCAAATAATTGTGTAACGGTACTACCTTGGCCTTGACTTGACGTAAGACATGCTAGTCAGGTAGTATTATAATCTCATTTTTTAAAGCATACGATGAATTTTAACATGATCTTCAAATGGTTTCAAATTGTTCAAATTATTCCACCACTGAGGCAATCGACTTTCCACAATCAGTTGAAACCATGGTGTGAAGACGACTCCATCAGCAATCTTCAGACGTTGCAATTCCTCCATTGACACGTAGCGAATCTCTTGAATCTCGTTGGGATTTGGGCTCAACTTAAGATCTTTTTGGAGGAACAAAATGTAGTCAATTTCATGTTCTCCCCATACTGGATTGGATAACGCTTTGTAGTGAATCCGTGTCAAGTAATGGAAATCATTCAAAGAAATATCCCGTGTGGAAATGCCCAATTCAAAGGCCATCCGACGTCTTGCAGCAGTTCGAATCCCCATTGCGCAATCCTCTTCCATTTCATCGGTAGCGTTCAAAGGATGACTGCAACACGAATTCGTCCACATCAATGGGAAAGTAATCTTGGACTTGGACCTTTGTTGCATCAGAAGCTCACCTGTAAGGTACAAAAACTATCATTACTGGGACGAAAACATTGCCAAATAGCGTGCAAGTATGCGGACGATATTGCAACAACTTAATGATACCAAAAACGCAGAATCTCAATTTCCTAAACTTTATTAAACCAAAATCGTAATCGTAACGTACCTTTAGAATTAAAGACAAAGACACTAAAAGCTCTATGAAGCTTTACATCCCCGTTCCTTACAAGATGACAATTCTTCTTGCTGTCATGTCCAATGACACGGTCATTCTCATCAACTGTGATGCATTCTTCGTTCAACAATTGTTTCTGAATGGGATCCAAAGTCTCTTCCAGCTGATTGATATCTTTCATAATCGCCGAATTGGCCACTGCTGAATAAAGTTTCGGAGTGGGTACGACCGCCGTGGCAGCTGCGGAAGTGGGCATATTTGATCTTGTCCAATGCCTTGATTTGGTCACAATACTGAAAAATGACGAAGGTGACGATGACAATCTTCTATGTGGACTAGAAAGAAAAGTAGATGGAAGTGAAACGTCGACCTGTCGAACACTCACTGAGGATAACGCTTTCCAAGTCAAACGACTAGACATGATTCCTTTCACTACGTAATCAACTGTACAAAGCACTAAATTCTTGACATTAGGTACAAAAGTAATAAAAAAAAATAATTTAACGATTAAGGATTAACGACTTAGGAATTCCCTAAACTCTTTTCTCGTTCGTCTTCCCAACAGCTGCTGTTCGCCTTCCCACACTACGACTACGTTCTACGTTCCTTCGATGTGATGAGCTTTTTGGGTCTGATTTTTGGATTGACGTCTTGACGTAAAGGAAAGGAAAAGGAATAGGAAACCGCTGCGCTGTCTTCTTTGCCCTATAAAAACGCACGATTAGGTTTACGTTTAGGTTTAGGTACTTGCTATTGCTATGCTAGCTTCCTGCGGTTGAGTTGAGTTGTTCTTTGTTCTGATCGTACGTCTCAAATTAAACGAGCAAAAAACTCTCAACGTGAATAAGGAAAAGTCAACTTATTGTTACATCAATTACTACATTTGTAATACCCTATCCAAAGGTAAAATTAATAAAAATGTAAAAAAAAACCATTTTCAAAACGTAAAAATTAATATATTAAAAACTAATCTAATTGTAGATCTAACTAAATCTAAACCAAAAAGGCAAGGTTCGTAATCTTAAATTCTTTCCTCCAAACAAAATCGATCAAATAAATGCAAACCAACGTAACAAAAAACTAAACGAGAAAGGTTCGTAATCTTAATACCTCTTTCCTGCAAATAAAATCGCTGGCGTTGTTTTCCTACTTCATGAAAAGTGCTGTTCCTTTGAAATGGTACGGTAATACTCCGGTCGGTACACTAAAACACGATGATAACGTAACGATAAACACGTACACGATGCACTTGAACCGAAATCTGGAAGATGACTGAATCAGTTTGCCCTCTTTCTTCTGTACAAGAAGGAAAAATATTACAAATGATTTGACCCTGAACGCGTGTTTGGTATGATTTTTCGGCATTACTCGCGCAATCAAACGATACGCTTCTGCAGTACATTAATTTAATGTGCCAGGAAACAAAAGTAAATTGTAAAGTGCCCAACATTCATGCAGAAGTCATGATCATTAACTTACTACACTAGTAGATTCCAATAACGAACAATATAACATAACACGACTGTATCCCACCCCATTTCTTGTAAATTGCAATGTAATATTACGAAGTAATAGACAATAGGAAAACGAAAATGAGAAAAGCATCAAAGCCAGCGCCAGCACCTTCATGTCGTAAACATAAAAATATGAATTACATGCACGCAATGACACAATCGAAATTGTTGTTGTCAGTTTCTCATATTGCGGGGATCATCAACATCATACTTCATAACTTCACAAGTCCATAGCTTCGTACTCAACCATATTGTGAAATCAAAATCAATCGAAGACCATCAATCAATATACCATCGTATGTTTGGATTCATTGAAATTCCTTACGGAAGATTGTATATCTTTGCTTATTAGATTGGTTCTAAAAACTTGACAAACTGAAACTGAACTGACACAAACTGAAGTATACTTCGAGAATAAAGAATAAACCACCACCAACGACAGAACCTCGTACAGATTTTATAAGTTTTTATTACTTCGTTACTATTCTATTGGTAGATGAATTCTACTTTCGAATTGACTTCTATTTTTATGACAAGTCATATCATTGCTATTAATGCTATGTCATCAAAATTGTAACTCATGCTTTTCTTCTCAATAGTAACAGTCCACTGGATGGTATTGTTACCAACACTATAAATTGATCACTAGTTTAGTTCAAGGTCATGTTCAGCTTTATGCAAAATAATCTTTAAGTACAACACTAAACCACTCTGACTACGTCACGTATATACTGTAAGAATAACAGCGGCGATCCAAAAACAAGTCCCTGCATATATGGCAATGACAGTAAACCAACCATACATCCATTAACACTTAACAAAGGACACAGTAACTCAGAACAGTAAACAGTAGTTAACATTCAACGATTCAACGGATCAGCACGAACACATTTATGATCCTACAAATTCATGACTCATATATTGTAACAATGTAATGAAAACAGTTTTTTGATAGGCGGTTAAGGTTAGGAATACAATATGATTTAAATTGAACAGGATAGGATAAGTAAGTGTAAAAGTTAAATCTTCATTTGGCATTCGCTACATTTGGACTTTGATTTAGCGCCGCATTTGGACCAAGGAGCATTTGTCGCTGTTGCATCTTTGACATCTCTTCCATTTGATGACGTTCCATCTCAAACAGAACTGGAGCAAACAACACAATGGAGGATGAAAAGAAAATCCAAGTGCACGCACGGGA
Organism: Harlomillsia oculata; assembly: GCA_019776145.1. Classification (NCBI taxonomy): domain Eukaryota; kingdom Metazoa; phylum Arthropoda; class Collembola; order Entomobryomorpha; family Oncopoduridae; genus Harlomillsia; species Harlomillsia oculata. Next base: position 6,155 of record JABASF010001315.1, on the reverse strand, counting down.
CCAACCGTAGATTTCTGAAAACCAATCATTTACAAATTATAGATAAATAATTTCACAATAATGATAACATAATATCAATATCTAACCACAGTCAATGCGCGAAGCATAATTTAATCTACATTTTAAAATACAACTTATTAATCAAATCCGTACTTTTAATTGAGCGGACCGCAATGTCAGTAGTGGCTGAAACACCACTGCGAATGCGTTCAGGAAACATTTCCGACAGTCCAACAAGTCTTTCGAGAGTAGTCTCATCCAAATCCTATTGCACAATTCAATTCCACATTATTTATTAGAATTACGAACTGATGAACTGGTTCGATCAAAAATATTGAGTACGGATACATTCAAGAAGTCTAGATAAAAAAACCTACATCTTCTGGAATGAAACCATCAGTACTAGCAGTAATTTGAGGAGAGGCCATTGTCATCACGCCAATTTGTTAACTTTTCTATAAAACCGGAATCCAATCGTTTTATACCGTTGTGTTTCGTCAGGACACAACTGCAACCGCGACCTTCAAGGAACCAAAACCAATCACAAACAAAATAAAAACCAATCACATTCACTTGTCACCTCTACTCCTACGTCCTACAAAGGTCAATCCTTAAAAACTAAAGATCTTCAATCTTAATGACGTACTTACCGGTACGATTTACAGGACAAACGATCACAAACGAAGATGTATAGATACGCACTGAAAAACACTTTATACCTATCCTCGTAAAGAACCTACAGCAACAACAGAACGCAATTCGATGAAATCTATGGCAAAAAAATGTTTCGAAACAACAATTAGAATTTGGATTTAATCACAAAACTACTCGAAAATGTAAATTGTGTAAGGTTTATTTTGGTGCACGAGACACGATGGGATCGGAAGGAGCGCGGCGATGTGCCACATGACTATAAAGGAATAGAAGTTCACGCAATACAATTTGCTTGCTTTTAATACGGGAGGAAACCCAACACAGGAGCCTCCGTAAGAAGCCGTGTTGGAAATTCTGAAGGGATGGCTTTGGAATTCATTAGGTTCATGGGGTCGTTCAAAACTTTTGCGGAGAGTGTCGCTATTTTAAAATTTGATTTTAATTTAAGTAAGTACATATGGGAATATGCTTGACGGAAATGATTTAACTCATCCCATATTCACTTAATAATCTAAGGTAGGTGTTAGATTGTGTGTGAACAGACCGAAAGGGCCGGGTAGGTGATTTTGGCGTCCGTCGCACACTCTCATGGCCATTCATTCGTATTCCAACTTTTGTGTGAGGGCAATCGGCCCAGTTTTCAATTAAGTTTTGATGTGACCCGTCTTGTCCTGTCGACTTGACCTTTGACTTTGTTTAGGTAAGCGAGAAATGTGAGTTTGTTCGTTGATATACTTAATTGTAGTGGTCAATTCCGAGATTTTCATGGAATAGTCCCCTGCCGCCTTTGTACCATTCAAAAATTCAAAATGTTAAAGATCGCATTCCCTCCTGTATGTTATTGAGAGTGCGGGATCGTCGTAAAACACCGCTTTTGTACATTCAGTTTTTTTTCGTTAAAATCATTGTGTCACGTTATTAATCTCATGGATGGTATTATATTAGTAAGAGCAGGTGTATTTTGCAAGTTGGGGTTTCAGCTGAAGGTTTTGGTTTTGAATGGTAGTTGAAACTGATTTGCAATTTAGTTTGTGCCTTGAACAATGGAATTAGAAAGTGAAATATGATATTTGTTCTACTTTTCCTTTTTTATGGTGAATTTTAAGAATTTTTATGAACTTGTGGACCAGTGAGTAAATATGGGGTTCACTGGTATTAATTTCAATACAATCTGTTTTAGATTTGTGTATTTAGTTGCATGTTTTATTATGTTTTTTTAGATTCAGGTCTGGCTTCAACGTATTTTAATATCGACGACCGACGACACTTGAGGTTTACAACCTGTCAGAAGAAGTAACTTAAAATCTGGAATCAAGCCCGTTGTTCAATCGTGGTGAATACGTCAACATGAGTGAACAGGAGATGCAGGTTCAGGTTCAGGAGCATGATCAAATCCAAGTGCAAGTACAAGATCATGAGGTTGTGGATCAGGAATTTGTGAGTGTGAATGATTTGTACAAACACTATGTTCAACAACCAGACGGAAGCCTTGTTTTAGCCACTGGAGAACAACTGCAAATACAAAATGACGTTGGAGTCGATGGTGTTGACGAGATCGGGATGGATGCGCACGCCCAATATGTTGAAGAGATCATTGGTGGAACTGTCGTCGATGGGAATGAAGTGGTCACAGAACAGATGCACATGGACGAAGAGGGCAATCCCTTGGTTGCCGGTAATTTACACGACCTCATTACTCTCCACGCAGTGGATTCTCAAGGAAATCTCATTACGACCACTGGTGCGGAAGATGTTGGAGTTAATCTTGTTGATCATGTAAGACTCAGGCTCAGTGCGCTCAATACGTATTTAATGAAATGCACATATTTCTGGATTCCTGAAAGCGTAACTTTTTCTGATTCTTTAATGAATTCATTCAGATCACAATGGACGGAGCTCAGATGGATACTATGATGGAAACGGATAGTATAGTTGAAGAAGTAATAGCTAGCACTGGTCATGAAGAAGAAGCATATTTATCAACTGAAACGATGACATTGTCATCCGATGTTTCTCAACAGTATCTTAACGTTCAAGAAGCCATTTTTAATCCAAACACAGGAACTTTGCAACCCGTCAACTCCACTCCTGTTTCAGCGCCAGCAGTTCCAAGTGTACCAAAATCTCCGAAGAAGGTGAAACCTAAAGCACCGCAGGTTATTAATGAATAATCGACGCTGTGTGTTTTTATGCTATTAATTCGTTTTCATTTCATTCAGTAGCATCTTTATGTAGTACTTATGTACATGTGTTCATGTCATTTTAAATCTATATAATGTATATTCCAGCAAATGACGAAACTCATCATCGCTCAGCAGCCCACAAGTGATGGTACATCCCAGCAACAGCAATTGGTATTTGATGCAAATTCACTACAGAACCTTATTCAAGGTGGTGGAAACATTTCATTAGGAGGTGGAAAGGTATGGCGCATTAATGTTTACTTAATCATGTCAAGGAATTAAGTGAAAAGTATAAAATTCATTTACTCATTTTGTTTTTTTGTAGAATATCATTCTTACTCAAAGTAAACCAAAGCCTGCTGCGAAAAGTCCTGCTAAAATTTTACCAGCACCCATACCAGTTGGTGATCAGCAGCAGGGTGGTGCTGGTCAACCGAAGTTCTTGTTGAAACAAGGCAATGTTTTGACGCCGATTAGTACCTTAAATCAGGTAAGGAAGTTTGTAATTGTATAATAATGATTTTAGTTTTTTCTTTGTCCAATGAGTTAAGCTCGTTCGAAGACGAAGACCTGAGAGCAGCCTGAGCTGCACCGATCACCGATAAGGGTCTTTCTCTTTATGAGCAGTACAATTTGACCTCTTGACTAGGATAAGCTTTTCTCAAATAAAGACATTTGTTTTATTTTTTTGTCAAGGGAGGGGCCCGATATATTCAAGTACAAGGCGGAGCGGATGGTCAGGTAAGTACAGAATGATTATAAGCATCTTTCAAGTTTTGTTCGGTTTTGTGCTAAGTTTGTTAAAATCATATTATACTTTAACCAGGTTCAGTATGTTCGGGTAGTTCCTACTAATAAAGCCGTCGTGCCTTCGAATAAAATACCTATTGCCCCTGCTACGTCGAAACCGAAACCTGTAGCTCCAAAACCTGCTCCTGGGCAAACAATTATTACCCTGCCTGCTGGAACAACTGCTGCAGACTTTGCGAATTTGCAAAATCATTCCGGTTTAAATAATCTTGTGGTTCTGCCAAATTATGTCCAAGTAAGTCGTTTTATGTTGTATAACGCATGCGTACTTACCATTTTATCTGAGAGTTACTTTAACCAATAATGATGTCATTTGTAATAGATTAAAAGTGAGCCTAATGTACCCATACCGATTCGGCCAGCCGATTCCTCTGGTATTACAATTCAAGGAGCAGCAGACGGTACAGTGCTAGGACTGGGTCAATCAATTGGTTCGAGTGGAAATTATGAGTCCTTCCGATCCCTTTTAGAGCCCAATGGAATGCGACCACGAAAACCTTGTAACTGTACAAAGTCCCAGTGTTTGAAATTGTACTGTGACTGTTTTGCTAATGGAGAGTTTTGTCATCTTTGTAACTGTACAAACTGTTTTAACAATTTGGATCACGAAGAAGACCGCCAAAAGGTATTTTGACGTGCATTTGGCTTTGTATAATTTTATTATTGAATACTTAAACATTAAATTGTCTTAATTTCGTTTGCTTTAGGCAATTAAATTAGTATTGGAACGGAACCCCGGAGCCTTTAGGCCAAAAATCGGTAAAAGTTCACAGACTGGAGAAGCTCATGAAAGACGCCATAACAAGGGTTGTAACTGTAGACGGTCTGGTTGTCTAAAAAATTATTGTGAATGTTACGAAGCCAAGATATTTTGTTCGGGTATTTGTAAGTGTACTGGATGCAAAAACTGCATTGAAAACATTCCCACGGGTTTGCCGAATGGTGTGGGTGTGGAGCAGCACTTTGCCGGTGCCGGTACATCTCATCGACAAACTTTGAAAGATCTTGCAGAAGCAGCCGAAGTTAGAGTTCAACAACAAAATCAAGTGAAGAATAAGATGAGAGCCCAGATGCAAGACGTTTCTCCTCAAAATAACCTTGGAGTAATGGTACCCCCGTTAATATTTAGGTAAATTTTGTTGATTTTATATTTTAAGGATATTGTTTTAACATTTAACATTGCCAATAATAAATTATTATAATTTCTGAATTAATAGGTATCCACATAGTTCAATTTCGTACGAAGTTGTTACTTCTACCGTCGAATTATTGTTAGCCAAATCGGAGGCAGCAGAAAAACAAAGGCTATCCGACGAAGAAGCAGAAAGAATGATAATGGAAGAATTTGGCGAATGTCTTGCTTCCGTGATGGAACTTGGCAATTCGATCAATTAGTTCTGCTTTTTTTCAAATGACTACAGTAATTTCGGCTTAGTAAGCTATATGACGTAGCTGTTTATACACACGTAGAGTGTAATAGTATTTAGTTTTTTTAGTATACTTGCTGTGTATATGATTGATAATTTCATGATTGCATGAATTTTAAAGACTTTTATGTTTTAGATATTGTTTCTATTGTGCATTTGTTGATATCATAGTCGAGGTTAGTATTATTAATTACTGGTAATTGAGCTGATTGATAGAACTGACTGCTAACAAATAGTAATGAAATCACGTTTTTATATAAGTTAAATATTAAAAAGTATAAAGTATACAATCTTCTTGAATTACTCGTATTGTGTAGCATAAATTACTATTATTTTAATTCTAAATGTTGCTCAAATAACCAAGTGTACTCTCTAATAAGAGTACCTATCTGAAATCATTATGTAAATCTAAAGCATGTTATCTTTAAAAAATAAACAACACTTTGATGAATAATTAACGAAGTTGCGTCCTGCGTTGTAATTGTAATCACGATCAACCATACTATTCAATACTATTGTTGTATCCATCACAGCATAGCATTGATGTGCTCGATGTGGTCAAGAATTCTTTTTGTAGCCATATTTCCTGAGTTCTATAAATATAGGAGAATCAATAATGTTAGTCCAGTTTTTGTACCAATGCGAGTTTGCATGTTTGCAAATCTTAACATCTCACTTTTACCTTTAAAGTACTCTTCTCGACTGTACAAAGCTTCCATGAATTCGTCATCCAGAGCTTCCTCATAGGCCAGGTTACCACCGAGACTTTCAGGTAGCATATCGCGATTAATGAATTTGTGTAGTGATGTAACATCATGACCATGCAGATGCAGCTGTATGGGAACGGGATGTGTAGTACAAAATCAAATAATATGATTATTTCGTATGAGATGCAGCAATAGTTACAACACTCACCCTGTCTCGCATTTTTGGTTTCACAAACGGCTTTAAAATGGTAAACACAAAGTTAAACACAGAAGGATGGAAAATGAAATGTAACTCTTTGAATCGAGCTGGAAATCTATCCTGAAAGAAGAAACGTGCATTTTAGTAAATGTGCAGACGTACTACAGTCGACTCG
>JABASF010001314.1:0-23599 GCA_019776145.1 Harlomillsia oculata | reverse complement strand
ATAACTGAACTGAACACGAGACAATAAAGTTATAACTTATAAAGTAGTATTGATAATTTCCATTTCTTTCGTACCGATGGTACAGCGGAGAGGAATTTCTCAGGGGTCTCATACTCAGGTTTGAATTTTGACCTTTGACCCACGTTTCATGGAGCATTTCGAAATTAAATTGATGCATGCGTTTGCTGATTGCACATTCCTTGGGAGTCGCAAAGCTTTGCTAACCAAATATATTGTACAGATAAAGGGCTCATCGACGGTTTTAAGTTATAGGAACTGATAACCTTCTACAAATCATTATCATTTATCGTGTTTTGATTTGTTACAAAAGAACTCGAACACTTTTTCCGCGAGGTAAATGTGAATATGTGAAGTGCTGCAAAATTACATTTTCCTTAGTGAGTATATTTAAAAAATGGATAGTGATTCTGAAAACTTTTTTGAAAAACATTTTCAAACCATAAAAACCAAAATTAATGAATGGGTCGGTCGAACGACTACCCAAGCCTTTTCGTCAACTACTCCATTTCAGGCAACGACGCCTGATTCCACGAGCTTAACCAGTAGCAGAAACTTCACGTAAGTGATACTTTCGTTAAAAATCCAACAAATTAAAAAATATGATCCGTTTTAGCACTTTTTTTGTACATTTTACGAATTTTACCCAGATTACTCGTACTGGGAGGAGGATTGTTTATCATTGTCTTCATAATATTTATCCTATCGTGTTGTTGTAATGCGTACTATACAAGAAAACGCCGAAGAAGTACGTTTAAGCTATAATAGTAACTAGTAATATTATACTTGTGCTACAAAAATAAGCATTAGTTATACAACAATTAATACAATTATAATTTTTGGACACAGTTTTACAAGAAATTTATGAATCGGATGCAGACAACTCACATCGGAATAGCACGACTTCGTCTTTTACCTTTAAAGCATACGAACAGGACCCTCGTAAGTTGATATTTTATTGACTCATTGTCATTGTCATTGTCATTTTGTCATTGCAGCTTTGCAGCTGGACAAAAACAATTCTAAACAATTAAAGATTGGCAAAAATGACTAACAGCTAACAGCAGATAACAACTTTTGAAGCGTAATGTTTATAAAAAATATATTTTTCAAAAAGCGCCTTCGTACGACATGGCAATTCAAGATTATGAAAAAAAAGATGATGATGACACTGACACACAAGATTCTTCATCGTCGCCACCGTCATATGCTGAGATTACAAAGTCAATATTTTCGACATGAGGAAAATGGTCGAGTCGTTAATGTGTGCCACATTAATCTACGCTTCATAATCCTCCGTGATCTTCCGTGCCTTATGCAATCCATGAGATTACTTACAGTTTACCACAGGTGAAAACAACAGCTTTCCATTAGTAGGATGAATTCTTTTAGATGACTAATTTGTAATCAAAACAACAGATACAATGTTTCTTAAAAGCATCCAGTCGCAGTATACTTATTACACTGTGAATGTTAGTTGGAACTTGTAATTCAAGAATTAAAATTGTTTATTTTAATTTATTGATATTTTAAAAAACACAGTTGTAAAGTTGTAATTAGTAATCAAATGAATACAATTCATACGTCCATTTCATTAGCACGCCAACTCTTTTGGTCATTTGGACACATTATGGGCGTGGTTTTTAGTGCAATCATTTTTGCTATTTTGCTCTTTGCGTTGTATTACTTTTGGATCCGGAGAAAACAGAGAAAGCAACTTTTACAAATCCATGCAAATTCAGCTCCGCAAGCCAAAGTATACTATGCGTCAGGTATTGTAATAAAATGAAAGAAAGCATTATAATTTTGTGCAAAAAGTCTATATTCTGAGATCTTGAGTGAGAATAATGTCGGTTTTATATTCATTTTTGACAATAAAGCACCTGGACTAGCAAAAATTCATCTGGGGCATAACAACCTGAGTCCATCTCCTCCTTACAATTACAACTATTATGTTTCTCCGGGAAATCCTTCGACATCAGCAATGAACTATCCGTCTAGTTGGTATTATCAACAAAATTCGCCGGCATAATCACACCGCAATCAGGACAATAAAAAACGATGAAAGTGAAGACCGGAAGACAATGACACGTACTTGACAGTCGACACTGACGGGAATTTTATTTATGCTTTCTACTTTCTCTCGCAAGAGAAAAGTCGTCAATGGACATTCGTCTCGTCGTCCGCGAATGAACCAATCTGTTCACATTTTGACCTTGGAACTTTATTTGTCCTTATTAAAAATTATTTTGAAGGACCTTTCAATAAACCAAAATCACTTGGTGTGTTGTTCACTTTGTTATGGCATTGCCATTAACTTTTTCCAATAAATTAAACGATAAGATTGAACACTTCTTGTCTGTCTGTCATGTTTTACTTATCTCCTCTGTGCGTATGAATAGGCGATAAATACTATAACATAATAATCATGCTGATTACGCGATTACGACTAGTCACATTTTGCGCGTGCATGTAAGATAAATTGGCAAACGATGTTTTGGCATACGGTCTCCCTTTTGTTGGATCTTGGATGTGAAAAAGCTGTCAGTTATAAAACCATTACTTTCAATTCAAGAGGAGTGTATTTAAAAATGAGTCGACATAGGTATAATAATTGGACATTAAATAGTTTATTGGCAGTCACAGTTTTTCTAGTTACCATCATTCCTGGTACGTTTGGACAAAGTACTTTGGATATTAGCGATGACATCGAATTGGGGTATAACCGTATAACGTCTCATTATTTCCTAACGTTGTTGAATTTGAAACTTTAATAACGTGACATATATATTAATGACTTTGTTAATGTATAATATTAATTCCAGCATCGGTGTCATCATTGCCATTGCCATTGGCGGGTTAATTTTACTGATAGGAGTTCCAATTTTGTGCTGTTTCTGTTGCGCTTGTTGCTGTTTTGCTGGACGAAACAAGAGTCACCAGACAGTTGTTGTTGCCCGTAAGAAACCAACAGTAATGAACCATTTCTTTATTCTTTGCCATTGGTATAAGAAATTGACAATTTCATGTGCTTTCAGCCCCACCACCTGTATACCATCAACCCCCACCGCAAATGCCACAAATGACAATTCAAAACACAAATGTCTCCACCGCAGCTGCCAATACTGACGGATATGACAATGGCGGGTTCTCCCCGTTTCCGGTAGGTGCCAAAAGACAAGTTGGACATCAACCATTTAATCTTCATCCTACACAACCGTATACTTACATGTCTCACACTCCTCAACCATCACCTGGTAAGAAGTTTTTCTTTCTGTTATTAGATCAATCAACTGTGGATCATTCTCTATAAACAGTAATTAAACCCAATTTGATCTAATTATCGTACAGTGTTTGGGCCGCCGCAGCCACAGCCTCCACCACATTATTATCCTAATGGACCTAATAACAATGGAATGCCTCAAAATGTTTCTCCTAGTTGGAACATGCCCAGAGTGGGGAGCAAACGCTATTAATAATGTAGATATATATGATTAAAGACTCATTAAATAAATTAAACAATCCCCTAATTATTAATTATTATTCTTTGTAACACCATTCGATGTGTTTTCGTAAAATGTTGATTTAGTACGAGTTATAATAATACGAGTCTTGTTTCATCGTTCGTTTTCGTTCATCTTCATCCGTTCAGTATTCAGTGCAAACTAACTCGACCAAAAATCAATCCTTCTGTCTACTTGTATGTTTGCTTTTCACTTCCGATTTCTTCCAGAATTCGAATTCTCAAAACCTCATGAATGTGCGGATGACATCGTGAGTCATGATTATGATTTTTATGATCGACCGAATAAAATGAATACGGTCGTTGAATTTTATATGACGTCGGACGTCGAGACATCATACAGACTTGATCCATTTCCCATGGTGACGTGACATGACGGTCCGGTTTCCGTTCGCAGTTATCATACCTCAATCGGGCATCGGGTATAAGAAAGACGATACAGCAACCATAATTTATCAGATTGAAATATTAATTCTATTCTAATACAAAATTGGGCCAAAAATGTATCGAATTTCAGCTCTGATTTTTTTGATTTTGAGTTTTAACAAAGGTCAAGGTCAGGAGCAACGTAGATTTCCGGGTGAAGGTCAATTTCCGGGCGAAGGTCAATTTCCGGAGAATGGTCAATTTCCGGGGCGTGGTTACGGTCAGGAGCAAGGTCAAAGTGATGGTGGTATTTTCGTATACATGGGAATCTTCTTCGCGGTCGCAGTACTCTCCGTTATTTTTAGCGTTGCGGTTCGGTGTTGTTTGTTGTTTCATACAGAGAATTATTCGGGGAAGAAATCCCCAATTTCTTAGAGGTAAATACATTATCGGTTATCGTAAATATTATTGTCGACGTCGCCAGCATCTTGTGACTACACAATTTATTGAATATACTTACCAAAGTCGTATTTTGTAATATTCCAGCTCCAGTCGCGTATAACAACCCAGACCCAGACACAGACCCACCCCAACCCGTTGGAGCTCACAATTCCGATTCAACAGTGTCAACAGCCTCATCGGCTTCCAAGAGCAAGATTTACAAACCCTCTTACCACGGACCACAATCCGGGTATCGTGTTTATGCACCGGGATCAGCTCCATACCCGCAACAACCCGATCCGCAAATGGTGTAAATGGCACCTCCTTGTCCTTCCCGTTCCCACCACCACAGGGCTCAAAGGTAATATCGGAGTTTGTGAACCCGACTCTACCGTGCCCTAACCCTAACCTCGCTAACTCCCTAACCCTAACCATTCATGTACGCGTGGTTGTATATAATATGAAACTAAATGGCATTCACAACAAATATTTTGAAATTAATAGCATCTTCAATATTTAATCACTTTTCAGATGATACAATGCGGAAGAGCTAAGATCATCAAAAATTTCAAAACCATCATTGTACAAATTGTACTTCAGTATTTTTGCATTCAAAACAACGGAGAATAAATTTATTGTTTTTCTTAATTCTCTTGCCATAAAAAGTGCGATTTTTATAAATCGTTTGCACACAGCATTGATTCGAGGGATAATGAATAAATTGCAACATTCTCGAATGTTACAGAGTTACAGACTTACAGAGAACCGCACATCAATTTTATGACGTCAGAGGGTAAAACAATATTACAGACGAAGTCCGCAGCTCTCCGTGAGATACGCACGATTATAGATAACCATTAACCATATATGCTATCAGTAATCACGTCACGGTTTGAATCTGGAATTTCATTATTTGTCTACGCGAATATATGCTGAAATGTAAGCGTCACACTTCACACAGAATAATGGGTTTTGTGTTGACTTGCTTGCCATCGTCGAAATAAAAAGTACATCCAATGTCACTTACCTTTAACCATAATGTGAAATTCATTTTCAGGAAACGCTTCCCCTGTCCAAGTGACCAAATGTCAAATGACATGACAAATGAATAAAATGAATCTAGACAGTAGACACTATTACGTCACGAGTCACGACATCGTTGTACAGAACGTGATCCATAAATTCCCAGAACGACGAACGACGTACTTTTACTGACTCTTTTGTACGAAGTAGCAAAATAGGGCATTATTATGAAACATAGCATTTTTGATCCACCGTCACAGATAAGATAAGCTACAATTAATGGAAATGAAGTGTTTCTCTTCAGCTTCTCATACTTCAGGTACGTTCTCGTCTCGTACCACTCAGAATCGGGTTAGACCACACAGCAACCAGATTTATTAGACTGAAATTAAATATAAAATATAAAATTGTGCCAAAAATGTATCGACTTTCAGCCCCGATATTTTTGATTTTGGCATTCTGTTCACAATCCGTATTTTGCGATTGTCGATGGGATGGTTTTGAGTATGAGTGCGAGTACGAGTCCGATGTAGATTTGTCAACCGGAGCCATTGTTGGGATCGTCATCGCGTTCATAGTTGTCACTATCGTCATTCCAGTTATATTGTGTTTCTGCTGTGCTTGGTGTTGTTTCAAGTCCAGAGCTAAGCGACACAATACCCAAGTACTTGCAGGTACATGCATCTTATAATATTGTCGACATCGTCAACTTCTTGTGAGTTGTGACTATACAATTGACTCAATACTAACTAAAGTCGCATTTTCTTAACATTTCAGCTCCAGTCGTAGCGTATGGACAACCCCAACCTGTTGGAGCTCAAGTAATTTTCAACAATTCCAACTCGACAGCTTCGGCTTCCACGATTTACAATCCGGCTTACACCGGACAACCAACCGGGTATCCTGTTTATGCCCCGGGGTCAGCTCCATACCCACAACAACCCGTTCCGCAAATGGTGGCAATGGCCCCTTCGCCTTACCATCAGAACATGGCTCAAAATAACATCGGGTTCGTGAAGCCGAATCCACCATATCCTAACGCTAACCAGTCATGTACGTGCAGTTGTAAATATGAAACTAAATGGCATTCACAACATAAGCAGTTTAATTTTGACGTTAATAGCATCTTCAATATTTAATCACTTTTCAGATGATACAATGCGTGAGAGCTAAGATCATCAAAAATTTCAAAACCATCATTGTACTTCAGTATTTTTGCATTCAAATCATTTATTGTTTTTCTTAATTCTCTTGTCAAAAAAAGTGCGATTTTTATTTATAAATCGTTTGCACACAGCATTGCATTGGTTCGAGCGATAATGAATAAATTGCAACATGCTTGAATGTTACACAGACCCGCACGTCAATTTTGTGACGTCCGAGGGTTAAAACAAGTCCAGTGCTCCATGAAAGTGACATACGCTACGCACGATTAAAGATAACCGAAAGATAATCGAAGATTAAAGATTAACGATTAAGATTAAAGATTAAGATTAAAGATTAAAGATAATCGAATTCGAATCCATCGCAGTAAGCGTAACCTACTGCCTTATTTTTGGAAGCAGCCAACCTCCCAACCACGCGCAGTTAGTTATATTATATCATATCATGCCAGTCAATAACATCATAATGGTGCTTTTCGCGACATTTTGTGTAAATCCCATGTAAAGGTGGAAACAAATGGTTTAAGTAGTAAAATCGGATCAATAATTAAAGACACAGATATTCCGCCATGGGTTTTAATTGTTGTTGGAGACGTCCTCTTTCTGGTGATCATTGTAGTCCCCGTGATCGTGTGGTTTCACTACAAAGGGATATTCAAGAGACCGTCTGTTGGGGTTCCTGTTGTTGTTGTTAGTTGTTCACTTGTTCACAATTACATAAATTACCTAGTATTCACTATTGATAGTTCATTGATGATTCATTTTTCATTACCACATTTCGATCTTCACAGATCCGGATAGTGCAAGCATTAAAGTGCAAAAAATGCAAGGTGGAGATGGAGACTTACCATAGACATTGGGACAATGCCGATTCATTATTATTAGTGGTTGATGTAATATTATGTTATTAATTATGCGACGGAAGATGTAATGTTTGAAATTTTTTTAGCAAACACGAATAAATAACAAACTTTTTGGTACTACTACATACAACACAACTACTCATGGACGGACACGGACTTAAAATTGCAATAATGTTCGCTGCTTTTCAGACTATGTTGATGTTCTACACTTTCACCACTCACCAGGATAAAGATGGAACATTAATTAATTAATTTACATTAGCATTAATTTATTATAAGTGTCATGAGTGTCATCCCATCAATCATCATTTCATCATCTAATATTCAATTAATTTTGATTCGCACACAAAGTTTTACAATCGACGATTTTGGTAAAATTCAAAAATACACTGGAATTCCAAGATAGCCGATGCTTTCGTTAAGGTACTTCTCAAGCAACATTGCGACGACTTTTAAATAAGCCCAACTGACACCGCCATCGTAATAATGAGTTTTGAAGTTTCGATACTCTTCAATTCTAATTTTTAAAATAGAGAAACATTCTGCCTGGTAGGTACAATCGACGCAAATCGTAAAATGCATTCGTAAAATTGATTAATATTAGTGCCTAAAGTGCCTAATGCCTACTGCAGTCGATCCTTCATCACAACGGTGAATTTCTTTGGAGCCTGAATGAAACTAACGATGGATTCAAAGTCTAGTTTGGGGTTGGCTGGGTCAGGTCGCAAATGAAATCTCTGGAAAATGCTGGATGTGAAAAGAAATAAGTTGTCCCGGGCCAAAGGTTCTCCAAGGCAAGCTCGTTTCCCAACCACAAATGGAACCAAAGCGTCATTCTTCACGACGGATTTTCCGTCTTCACTTAGAAAACGTTCAGGTCTGAAAGTTTCCGGATCGCCCCAGTACTTCGGATTGTAATGGATCGAATACAAATTCGGCATGATCCAAGTTCCTTTGGGAATCATGTATCCGTGGAATTCCTTGTCGAAAAGTGTTCTGTGGAACACACCAATTGGGAGCAACGATGACATTCGAAGAACCTCCAAAAGGACTGCTTCGGTGTACGGCATGCTGAAATATATGGATTGAGAATTTCTAATTGTAAATTGTAACTTTCCCCTTGCACACAATTCGAATGGAAAGGATTAGTTCAGAAAACTTACTTTGGCCTGTCGGACAAAGACGGGAGTCGACTTTTCCCCACAGCTTCATCAATTTCCTTTTGCATTTTTAACTGCACTTGCTGATGCTGTGTCAAGTACAAAACTATCCAGGACAGAGTGTTGGACGTCGTTTCAGATCCAGCTTGGAACATGTCAATCAAAGTGGACTGCAAGTGTTTGTCTGTAATATGGTCAGGAAGTTGAAGTTCCGACAATTTTATAATAGATACTGATGACTAAGATGATTTATTAATCAATTATCGCAAACCTCCATTGTACTTGTAAAAGCTGGAATTCGAATCTGTAGTCCCGTGGACTTTCGATAAGTAAGAATCGATGAAATCCCTGCAGAGAAATTGATAGTGAAAGTCTGAATAACAACCTTTGGCATTCAAATGAAGTGAAAATAAACGCAATTATACCGAGGATTTGAATCGGGTACAAAGTTCTTTTTGTGCTCAGCAATCGTCTCCTTAAAAAAAGTCTTGAATTGTACATCCTGCCTGACCAGTGAATTCCATCCCGAATACTCAGGAATGATATGTCGCACCCACGGAGTGAAAACCAATATGCCTTTCTCCTGGATTTCGTTGAATGTCCTGAAATTGAACGATATTTGATACGCTCAGTAATACTTTCGAATGTTGAAAGCTTGTGTGAGCAATAGAATAGTCAGCTCTGAGCAGTGGTTATCTGGTTATACTTACTCTGTAGCCTGGTCCAGCATGTTTGTCAATCGAGGATCATCTTGGCTGTAGCGTTGGCCACTGATAATCCTCCAGAGTCCGTTAAGAACAGCTAAGCTAAACTTCCGGTTCACAGAAACGGGAATGCCTTCTTCACGTTTGAACCAATCGATGACGTCTTTGACTTCTTCAATGATAAGCTCTTCCATGTAATTCTTCCCGAATCCGAAGTCTCTCAAGTGACGCAGGGTGAAACGACGTTGTTCTTCCCACGACTCACCATCCGAAGCGAGAATTCCTACATTATTAAACGGATCACGAAAACTTAAATATGTAAGTACCTTTGTGGTTTGATTCGCCTGAACTAATTAATACAAAATTAAACTTTTTTTTACCATGTTTCCCTTCACTTTGAAATAGAAAGATTTCATTTTCCGGGCGCCCGCTGAAAGCTGATTCATTTAACATCTCACGCAAAACTTTGGGATCGTCTATTACCACGGCTCTAAAAAAACAACGTATAATATGTTAATTTGATACTCAGTCCTGCAATATTCAAATAAAGACGAGATTTTCACCTTTCTGATCCTAGACGGACGGTAAACAAAGTTCCATAGTTTTTCGCCCATTTTGTGAGTACAAGATGTGGTCGCATTCCTAACTGGAAAATGTTTCCAAAAAATGGAAGCGCCCATGGCCCTGCATAAAATTACAAACGAATATTGCCGTAAGACTATGGAAATCAAATCAATTTATTTTGTATTACAAATTACAATCAAGGAAACTTTCAGACCTGGAGGAAGTTTCCCATCCTGGCCATTTTTCGACCAGATTTTGTACAAATAAATACAAAACACAGCAAATGCCAATGTGAAAATGACGGAAACCATTGTTATTCAATGTCTTCTCATAAGAGGAGGGACTAAAAAGTTTCACCTGCTTTTGTCCAACTACACAATTGTCTGGTTGAACATGAAATGGGCCCTGGAACTGGAACTGAACGCTGAATGTGTGACTAGATAAGACACAAGGCAATTGGACATTGGAACAACATCGACCTTGTACTTGAATTGAATGCATTACACAATGATCAGTAATGATTAATGATTAATGATTTAATGAATGATAGCAGTACGGCAAACAATGAGCAATTATAAGTCACAAAAACATCTTTTTGTAATTGTCTATGCAGTGTATAAGTGTATATTTCATTACCATTCTAATTTTAAACTAACATAATTTTATGCAAAGCTTGAAAGATGTCCGATGACTTGACGTTATGACGAACTACTCGGACTCTACTGACTATTGACTGATTCTATCGAAAATCTAAACAAAAGACGTCGGTGTCGGTGTAGTAGCGTTTTGGCGATTTATGGATTTATCATTGCGTCATTTCATGAATGCATAAAACAGTGAAAATGTCAAACCTATTGTTTAGTTTTTACTTTCTGTAGTATCAATTTGTGAAAATATATTAAACGGTGTACAATCAAATAACGTTAACGCAATTACAAATTCTAATTGTTTTAGCTGAATCATTAAATTGTCGTTTCAGACTATGCAAGTCGAAAGTCTTCACAAAATTATTAAACGTTGAAAGTTAAATGCACATTTCCTTATATGACAGGCATAAATGTAACCACGCTGACGTTGCGAATCATTAAGCAGTATTATTACAGTCACGAATGATAGATAGTATTTTAACTTCAAGAACTAAGTATTGCGTGAACCTTATAATAGGCTTACTTAATAAATTAATCACTCAATACTATTAAACCATTTCCGTATAATTAAGTGATTATGTAGAAATCTAGCCGCAATTTCATTTTTAACTACACTTATACTACTGTTATACATGTGCTTCAAGTAATAATGTAATAAATTAATACAGAATGGTTTAATTTTTTCGTCATTTATTTGATAATCGATTTATGTACAGGAAACCTTAATTTCCGTCGAAATTTTTAATTAAGAGGAAACTCTGTTATAATATACTACTATATTTACTGCACTTGACAAAAGTCCAGAGCCGGTCATTTCAGAGTTTGTTCTTTGAGCATTCGGCGATTCTGTTACTGGACCACTTGCCAAAAGTCTCACGTTTCCCCGCATATCTTCGACAAACACGAACATGGCTGTAAAATGGAGTTATTCCTGGCTCGTTGTTGTTTTCATCATTTTGATCCAATTCCAATCAAGCTCAGGTAATGACTATGAGGATCCTCCTACATATGAAGAATGTCAGGAAGAGAACTTTCAAAGTGAAGAGTGTAAGAATTTGCTGGGTATCCTGGGACTTGCTACATGGATCTTTGTAGTGATCGTCATCATTGTCATTTTGATAGCCTCTTGCATTTGTGTCGGAGTCTGCTACTGCTGCAGATGTCTTTGCTTTCAGAGTTATCAACCTATAGTTATCGGCGGTAATTAGCTTAATCCATTCTGAGCCGTACTTAACATTTTCCCTCAATCTTATGTTTTCCGTTTTATAGTACTTTATTTCGTTATTTCTTTCAGGAGCGCCTGCTGCCTATCAGATGACTGCTGCACGAGTATATTAAAGCAATGAAAGTCCTTTTGTCATTTTGTTTGTGAATCATCATTTTGAAAAAAAACTTATGATCATTTCATGTATAGCCTCAATGAATTATGTCATAAATTAATTTATGTGAAACATTGCGATTGAATTATCATTTTATCATGCCCCCTTTGCCTTTTTGCTGACTTCATATATTGTCATTCTCATTCCGTTGATTGACCTACAATGACATACCAACTTGGTGTTATCATCTCCAAAAACGTTGTTATCTCATCTCAACCCAAAAATGATTGTACAAATAAATATGCAGATTCCTGCACTTGCTTAGCATTAACATTTGTAAAATGTATTCACAGTTATTGTTTTATTATTGCATGTTACATTAGATTATCGCTCGGAATCCTTGCAACATGTCGCTGCTTGGTAATAGCACAACGAATCCACAATTAAAATTCTTCAGGGTTGTAAAACAACGATAATCATTTAAAATTTACACGTTTTTGTTCAAATTCTTTTGCGCATTTGTTCCTATACTTTGAAATATGGAAAGGTGCAATCGATTTAATGCAAGTTTTTTAATTCGGAAAATTGTGGTAATTTGGCTCATCTGTGTATTTCCATTGTGTAATGCACAAGAGGAGTATTTGGGAATCAAAGGACGAGCAGGGTAAAGACAAATATTTCTGTAAATTATTGTTTCTTTATTTTTTTAATTAACGAAAAATACTTGTGACTTTCACTCTGACTTTTAATTTAAGTTTGAAAATGTTTTAACATCTTTGAAAGTAATCGTTTTGCAATTGACAGCTTGATTGTAGTAATTGCAATCTCATTAGTCTGCATAGTCGTCTTTGCTGCACTTTTGTACTTGTTGATGCATTTCTACTGGCGGAAAAACCCAGTTTTGATAGGTGACTGCGGAATTGTGTACTTTTTTTGTACTGAAATCAAAGAATTCATGAATCGGGTTAACCTGTGATTGTCTTAAATTGAAGGCAAACAATCAAATCAGGATGAAAGTCCACCGGATCCGGAGATTGGAACGCTGCCAATTCCAACTTTGCGAAGGGAAAATGAAACGAAGAAAAAGCGGAAAAAGGGAAGCCGGGTAGAAGAATTAAATTGTATGGAACATTCAATTTGATTGAACTATCTTGTAGTAGACTTGTATTAGTATAACAATGCAAACTACATAATCAATTTAATTGTCAAACGATTTTAAAGCTAGTAACAACGAAGCCATGATGATTTACGTTCCTCGTGCGTACATTAATCCATACGTCATCAACAGTAATTCCAGACGGACCGAAACAGAAACTTGGGAATTTAGCATTGAGGAAACGAATGCTCAAGCCATTTATGCAACAATTGCTAACAACACATCTGGAACAACTGGTCCTAATGGAACTTTGGAACCGTCAGTACCTTATTTGGCTGGAAACACAATTGAAAATCTTCCGAGTGGTCGACGAGAAGGACGGAGGAAGACGAAATCGCAAGCACCCGAAATTCCTCCGAAATCCCCACATTACGCTGAACTGAAACATATGAAGCCAACAAATATGTCATTGCAAATGTCAACGCTACCGCATCCATTTCCCGGAAATGAAGTAACTGGACAAAATGGAATCGCGAGCGACTACGAAAATGTTGCCAGGAAAAGGGAACAAGATGATCCGGTTGTTTCGACGTTGAATGCGAAATTCCCGGAATCGGAAGCCGTTCCGAAGATGATTCATAATGGCGTTGAATACGCTGTAGTGAAAAAATCCTTCAAATCAAATGAGATTGCTAAGGTTCCTTTGAAACACGTTCGAAGAAATCCTTTAGCAAATGTGGCTCCTGATTTGGTTCGTCCTGCCCAATCGGACGGAAACAAAAGTTTCCTTCATAATTACGTATATAATTTCACATTTGATGAAGATAATAATGGTCAGAAAGATGAATTTTTAGAAAATTGGTAGCTTAGTCTATAGTAGACTCATTTTATTTTTTGAAAAATGTGACGACGAGTGACGACAATGAGATTTTTCGTTCTGCAAGCAAATAAATGTTTAACAATTTATTATCTAAGGTTTGACTACAACATTCCGTATGCAAGAGAAATTATTTGAAGCTATTCAAAAGTTGTTATTCTATTACTTAACGTGTTAATAAGTATAATTGATAAGGCAAACCTACTAAAGAGTAAAGACGTTAGCGTCGTCATATCCTGCCTAACCAGCATTAGGTGACCGCACCCACGATTAAGCACTTCAGCACGTGGAATAAAGCAATCATTCTTTCAGAAATCAGACCACACGGTTGATTGAACGGAATCAAAACAAACTAACCAATCTCGGTAATAAAATATCTCGGTTCAATAAAGTCGGGTCAGCCTGACCTAAGGTGAGAAGAGCTTGCGCTAATGCGACTTGATATTATTAAGAATAAAAACTCGTAACAGTAACAACCTCATTATAATTAACACATCAATAGTTAAATTAATTAGCACAACAACTTATCAATCAGGTAAACGCAAACAGATAAAGACCCAACACGTGAGCTTAGCCCACTTTTTTATTGCTTATGAAAATGATTTGTTAAATATATAGTAAACTCTAGCGAGGGTCCTCCGAAATTCGTACCCGACCCGAGGTCAACTTATTTTTGAAACAAACTAACAAATGCTATAAATATTCGTCGGACGGCACAATTGAGTTTTTCGTGACAAAGTCATAGGACGGTGGCGGTGGGCTGGGTGGACATTGACTACTGTCCTTGATCCCATTTCCATCCATGGCAGATTCATACGTAGGTGCTGTGAAATGGACAAAATCAGTAAAATATTGTGTGACACTATGCCTGACCTTAGACATTAATCTTACGCTGGTCAGAGATCTCAGAGATGTAAATCACAGTGATCGGCTGCTGCTGGTCTGATATGTTCGAAACGCCATTTTGAATATCAGCCAATGTTTCAAAATCTCTACGTTTTCGCGTTTTGACTGCAAAAATTCTCACGATGAAGCAAAGCGTGACGCTCAAAAAGCTCAGACCTCCTATGGCCATAATCCTGGAGGAGAAATCAAATTCGACGGTATCACAGCTTCGAAATTAAAACTTGAATATATGGATCTTGAATATAAAACTTAAGACAGTTTTAACAAATGATTGCCATTACTTTATGAATAAAGCACCTGTCGTTGGACCAAACAGGTATGGTTTTGGTGTCGTTGTCGTCACTGTTGATCCTGTAGTTGTAGTAGGCCTCTCTGTCGTCGACATTGTCGACAATAACGTTGTTTGAGCTATTTTTTCACCTTCTGACTGTGTTGACACTGAACAGTTGATTAGTATTATTAGAACCATTATAAATGAATATGAGAAAATCCTCCTCCAAAAGCGCATGCTTGAAATGTTTTTTTTAAAGCTCAAGGTGTTTTTAAAAAAAGTGCTTGCAAAATGCAATGGCAATGGCGAAAACACAATTAAAGCTTTGACTGCAGCAGATGATTGGACCTTTATCCAACTACGTACTCCGTTCTTGACTGTCATTGTCATCTTTATCTTTCGTCAACATGTCGCATGATAAGCTGTGTAGGTCGTAAGTCGTAATAAAGGTGCTTTCAACTTGGAAATGAAAATAATCATTTTATATTGTTTGTCTGCTGTTGCAAATTATTTTTATTTATTATGGCGTATTTCTGACGGAGGTTTCAACAGATTACAACAAAGTTTGTGACGATATCTACAAAAATAAGATTTTAATTACAGTTAACAGTTAACACCTTTTTACATGCAACACTGGGGGTTTTAATTTAAACGACTACTAAAATTCGTCATGTAATTGTTTTTCGATGGAAACGATGTCATTGTGATTGTCGTGAATGAATTCCTCCGATTGCTTTGCTTGACGCATGGACCGAATGAGATTGTAAATCCCATCCCAAAAATGCAATCTGTTTGTGAGACCTTCAGGCTCAAGAGTACGCCTTGGAGGCCAATCAATATGGAACCAATTGAGTTTATCCCGTTTCAACTCTTCTGGGCTGACCGGAAGCCATGTGACCTTAGCTTTGTCCATTGTATTCATCATGGTTCCAGAAGATGCAAAACTAGCCCACATTTTGACGAGTTCTTTTGAGAATTGCTCAGATTTGCTCTCCGGTTTGAACCCTTTGAAGAAAGGTGAATTGAAAAAATACTGAAGGTCATCTCCATGACCTACCCCAAGAGGAGATGGGAACATGACCTTGTCGTAGTAGAACTGGAGAAAACTCTGTTCACCTTGGAAAGTAAACATGAAAGTGTACACCGGGCTGAACTGACCTTGAAGAATAGCAGCCTGTTTGACCCCATGATTGAACCAACTGTCGGAATAAGCATGAGTCAAGTTGTCGAGATTGTCTGCCGTGATCTTTTCGTACCCAAAGTAGAATCCCCGGACAAGCCTTGAAATATGGTCCCGTTGAGATTGAGACAAGTTTTGAATCAAATGATCATACCAGAAGGTCAAAGGGGCTATTCGATTCCAGTTTTCGTTGAGATCTTTCCTCAACTCTTCGTTTTTACCGATAACCGCAGAATGGAAAAGAACCCCTTCATCTTCAGTAAATCCTGCCACCCAAGGTACCCGGTTGAACTGCCCTTCACGCAAAATCTGTGTTGGTTCTCTTATCAGAAACGGAGACTCTTTTCCAACTTCCGGTTCCAGTGTGGGTCCGAATTGTACCAATGGGTCTTTGTACCATTTATTAAGCTTGATTTGAACGATCTCCCTTGCGGGTTTCCGTTTCAGACAATCCACAAGGTCACTTGTTGGCTCTATGGGGCAGTTCAAATCGTCAGCGACTTCCTGAGCTGCAATCAACGGGTTGGGATGAAACGCCCAGGGATTTAAGGCGGATCCACTTTGTGAAATGGCGTTGTTGAACAAACCTTTACTCATAGGAGACAAAACGTGGAAATGAACACAAGCCGCTCCTGCACTTTCACCCATGAGTGTAATTTTGTCCGGGTCACCACCAAAAACCCCGACGTTTTTCTTGACCCAATGTAAGGCAAGATTTTGGTCTTTGAGTCCCAAATTCCCTTGGATCTGTTCATCGCCGGTGCTTAAAAATCCTAAAAACCACAAAAATGAAATTGACCATCTATCATTATTGAAGATATCTATTATTATTGAATATCATTTTTGAAGTGATTGATTGATTGCTACCTATAACAGAATGAAAGTGACAGAGTGAACGAGACTCGAGAACTCGAGACTCGAGAGCATAAAAAAGCTATAAAAATTTAAATGTCTAACCCAAAGCGGCCAATCGGTAATTAAGCGTAATCAACACCACATCTTCATCCAGGAAATAATTCGGTCCGAAACAGTCTCCAGAACCGTACATGAAGGCTCCTCCATGCACATACACAATCACCGGGTATTTACTTATCAATCCCGGATTATTCACCTGTGGTGTAAATACATTCAGGAACAAACAGGCTTCTTCACCTTTGACCTTTTGAGTCTTCCGGTCCATTTGAAGACAAACGGATCCGAATTTTGTAGCGTCCAAAATGCCC
The DNA here is from genome assembly GCA_019776145.1 of Harlomillsia oculata. Taxonomy (NCBI): domain Eukaryota; kingdom Metazoa; phylum Arthropoda; class Collembola; order Entomobryomorpha; family Oncopoduridae; genus Harlomillsia; species Harlomillsia oculata. The sequence continues at coordinate 6,255 of JABASF010001314.1, read as the reverse complement.
TCCCATGATTGAGGAGGCTGAGCAACCTGTTTAATGCATTCCCATTCCCATCAAACCACGTCAGAAGACAATAAGAAAAATTTTTTCCTACCAAGCTGAGTTAAATGATTTATTATTATTCTTATTAATTTCGGTTAAATCATTTGAATATCGTGTCTAACTTGGAACAGTTTGGGAGTGTCAGCATACGGAATTCCAAGGAACGAAAAGAACTTTCTTCCTTGCCTCGATTCTCCCACGGTTCCTCGTACTTTCCCCTTGTCTGTGGTCACGACCAATCCATCATCGTGACCTTTAACCTCGAGTGGAAACGCGATGCAAACCACAACAATAAGAACAACAATGAGTCTATCCACAATAAACTGACGGGGAAGAGGAAACTGGAATGGCATGTCGATTGAACTGATGATTTCGGAAACTGTGCGTGACGTCACACAGCGTGTCATAATCGTAGAAAAGCATGGATACAGTCACAACTCACAAGGCAAAAGCTCAAGATGAAGTTGAATGGCTAAGAATAGCTCATTTAGCGAAAACTATGCTCGTTATACAGTTACACACATACGCACACATGATCTGGTTTTTGCTATATGCACGCAAATGTACGTAAAGACATGTTTAACGTTGATGTCGTGTCGCTCATCGCCAATAGTGCCATGTGCCATAATGCCATCATCGTTTACGTGCAAAATGTGAAGGGTGAAGGTGATCTCCACACCAACATATTGCAAAAACTAGGATGATGATGTTGAAAGCTGGAATATAATACCAATCGTGAATATTTTGCGACCTTGTGACTCGCGTCAAACCTCCGTTCCTCGCGTGCCAAATGACACGTTGGACGCATGAGATGGCATAACAAGGTTTTTAATTTTGATGTTGATGTCTGCTTGCGGATCATGACATTACACATTACAGTTACAGCCAAAGCCAACAAACCAAGTGCAAAAGTGCAATTAAATTACGTATTAATTAACGATTGGATGAATCATGAAAATCATGATCAAATCACTGTTTTCGTAACTAGTAATTTGGAATTAATGATGAAATGCATAACGAGATACCGGAAACTGGCGTGAAAATGAATGAAATTTTGATTGATGCGGTCAGTTTTTCCAGTTCCTCATTCCAATCTGGAATGCACTTTTTTGCAATGCCGAGAGATTCGGAGCGGGTAATTTTAGGAGTAACTTTGCTAGCCACTATGGTGGTGACTTTGCTGACCTCTGAAGCTGCTGGTCAGCTACCGGAGAAAAATTGTAAAACGTTCGTGGTGGATTTGACTAAAGAATTATTGACATTAACGGCTAAATGCGCAAGAGCCATGAAATTCAAAAACGGGAAAGAAAAACAAGCCAAGGCAATGTGTCCCTTCAAGTGCACCTTCATAACTTATGGAGTGGTAATATTTATTTTTATGTACCTGTTTTTTTTTAAATTGGGCAAAAATGTAATGCTGAAATGCAATTCTCAGCTTGCCCCACCTGGCTTGTACGATGAAGCACTCTACGAGAAGTTCAAGAGAGAGAAAATCCCAAGGAATTTGTACGATAGGCTCGATTGGATGTTTCATACTTGCGAAAAGCACAGTAAAAGTTCAATTTCAGTAAAAGATTTGCATTTTGTATTTTGAACACTATTTCAAAATCCGTTGATAACCGAACCTAAAAATTGTTATTATAGGTGAAATTCTGGATCCCAATGAAGAATATTGTAAAACATACGAGCCTTTAACCAAATGCGTAATTTCGGCTGCTACAAAAGTTTGTGACCCGATTCTTCCACCTCTTCCAACCAAAGAAGTCGTGAACTCGACTTCCACAATGATTACTTCGAAGTCCACAAAAATGAAAGAAGTTGCAGAAAACCCCCAAAAGTCTTCTAAAATTTAAATCTGTTTAGTTGTTCTCAACTGTTAATTAAAAGAAAGAAATTGTAAAAGCACCAATAAAAAGAATTTGAATATCGGAATAATGATAATGCATTTTTTTCGGTTCAACTGAATTGAGACAGTTTGTAATTTTTTTAAAAAATTGAAGTACACACTGTTGCAGAAAACGTGACTCCGTTCCGTCACGGCTGGACGAGAGGCTCAATCTGGCTAAGCATGAGCGGAAAATTATTATTCCAGGATCTCAATTCAACACCACGATTATCCGGTTGTGTCTTTTAATATGATTCGAGTGTTAAAAATAAACGAATAAACGTGGATCAATCAACATTAAGACGCTTGTTTGAACATCTTTATTTAATTTGTGTTTTGGATTTCCAATTAAAATGAACATTTCACTGAGTTCTTTTCTTTGTAATGTAAAAAGCAGTTATAAATATAAAAAGACTTATCCGTTTGATAAAGCAAGCAGACGCATTCAGAAAGTGTTTACCAAAATTCATAATTTACAGATTAAAAACAAACAATTATTGACAAGATCTATGAGTTTAAGACGTGACTGTTGAATTACGGTTGATGCGTTTACGACACATTCTGAACTACTTTCAAGAACGCTGACTGTGAGGGAAGTTCTGTTACGATGCTCATAGGCAGAGAAGAAAACACTTCTGAGATTAGGGATTTGGCCGATTCATCTGCATTTAATACAACCAAGGATATAATTTTCATGACCATTGAAAATAGCGAATTCGTGTTACATATAATATAATAATCACCATTGTTTAGAAGGTTCTTGAGCCAAGTTTCTTAATTTTGTTCTGAGTCTGAATGCTTCAGCTTTCGGCAAATTCAATTTGTGATCGTGACTCGAAGGCGAGTAAGCTCCGGATACAGGATGAATAGTATCATAATTGCCTTCTGTGTGCACTTTTGCTTTACATTTGATCTCTTTTTCTAGACATCTCCAGATCGTTCTTCCATTCCCAGTATCGTGGTGGTTTATGAGATACTGGAATCCGTCAATCATTAGCAACGGTTTTCCTGATGTTGTTTTCAAAACTTCAATCCCCATTGGTGGTTCTGTGAAAATAGAAAAATGAATGGTCATTCTAACATTTTGAAATTGTGACTTGGGTACTGGAGCCTTCAAAATTACGTCCAAAAGTACCGTATTCAGAATCCGGTTTCTGGGATGCCACAACGACTTTACGAAGACTTCCCCTTGGTTTGATTAATCTTACTTCCCTGGAAGCGTTTAACGGATGATTATGAGTTTTGGCAGTGAAGTCCCCGTAAACAACTTTCATATTGCCATTTTCGACCATTGTGTGAATTCTGGATCTGCATTTTGTGGGGGTTTCAAGGCACCGCCAAATTGTTTTCCCATTACCTTTGTCCGGATGATTGATGGTGTACTGATACCCATCAACTTTGAGAATAGAATGACCAAACTTAGTTTTTGTTATGTGCATTTTCTTTGGTTGTTCTGAAATTCGAAAAGAAATAGGCTCATGTTAAAGGTTGGTCCGATCATTCGCGACATTTCAAATTGAAGGATACCAATAAAATCTCGTGTAACTAACCCACAGATTTGTCAAGTTTGTAAGGCCTCCTGGGACCCGCCCGCTTGTTGACTCTTTCAGCTACTGAGCTTTCATTCCCTGTACTTGCACTGCTCGAAGAAGCTTCGTCATTGTCATTGCCATTTCCGTCAACTCCATGCGATGACGAGGTTGAGGTCCTGTTACCCGGTTCGTCAACTCCGACAAATTCCTCCGACATGTCCGAAGAGTCCCAATTAAAATCCGGATCTACTTCTGTGTTCACTTTCGAAGCCAGAAATGTCGTAAACTTCCACCTCTTCCACTTTAAAAATAATTTCTTCACCAACACTTTCGCAAATGTCACTAGTAGGAATTTCAACTTCGACTTCACTAACAGGGACTTCAACTGCAATCTGGTCGTCGCAATGAAGAACTTCAACGTCATCGTCAACCCGTTTTCTTTTAAGACCGGAACCGGATGCCACATTCTCCCAGCTTTCTTGCGTCTTTTTCATCAGATTTCCAATTACGGAATCCTCATTTGACCTCTTCAAAAATAATTGACGTGCTTGATTCGCCTGTGCCAATAAATATGCACAAAATTCACATAATTGTGGCATGACCCCATTTAAATCAATTAACGTCGCATTCAGATCAATGCTCAGGCCGAACACATATTCAATCCCTTGGATCACTGTGACGGTATTGTCGAAAACTAAAGGCTGGACGAAGGATGTCATTGTTTCATTTCGTGAACTAAGGTGCTCCATTCGACGGTCCGTGACCATCCGGTCACAGTTTGCACACTTCATTTTTCTAATATTGAACAATAAATAATGCTTTTACGTTCTCGCAACTTGAATTAATCTGTGTTAAAATGTCAGCTGATTAAAAGGCTTTCGTACTGGAATAACAATTGGCGTTCTCCTATAACATATAACCTTTTGCAACGTATTTAAACTCGATGAAGATAAGACAAAATGTTCTTTTTGCGATAATTTTACAAACAATTGTAGGTAAATAATTTTATTGTTGTACACCCACACCCTGATATGTCCGAATATGTTTGCGACCCTGATAGCGACAGATCCCCAAGATGAACACAAAAACACAATGCACTTTATGCACTTGTTGGCTTGCTTAAAGCTTAAGCGCTCGAGTCTCGTTGTTTAGCTTACGCCAGGGATGAAATCGATATCGAAACAGCAAAGTGAAACAATGAAAGCCTTCTTAAAAAACGAAGTTCGTTTTAGACTTTAAAATCTCGCTTTTATTTATTCCTCTCATAATAATCTACTACGCCTACACCTAATCTAAAGGATGACTCAGTAAATACGATTTACGCACGTTACATATTTTACATTAATGAGAAGGAGACCAGACGAAACGGAAAGGACAAATTACGGATAAAAAATGGATATGAGGAGACTGTCACGTCAAAGTTTATAAAAATCTGTAAAAAATAGTTACTTACAATACTAAATACATCGTCTAAGTGTCACACATGTCACGTTGCCAATTGCACTTAACTGATATTGTTATGTTATGAATATTTTTCCTTTTCCGTCACATTACATGGCTATTTGTTGTCCGCAGTTCCCCTTTCTAATGCATCTGTACTTGGAATGACAAGTGATTTAAAAACTTTCATCCAGGGAGCCAATTTAGGTCTTCTGCTTGATCGCTTTCTCGATGGATCCATAGCTGTTCGATATCTGTCTCTCATATTGTTGATTCTTTTAAAAAGTGATGCTTTCGTGAGTGTTTCCCCGTGACAAAGTTTCCATTCATCGATGAATTGTAATGCTGCAGCGTCTTTTTGTTTCTTTATTGCTGGTCGTTGAGTCTTGTTGAGTACCAAAGTGTATTTCTTGAGGACGTTAACAAACTCCAGCATTCTGGGTTTATCTGAATCTGAAAAATACAAATAGACATTTGGTTACCATTCCGTTACCAAAGTGTATTTCTTGAGGACGTTAACAAACTCCAGCATTCTGGGTTTATCTGAATCTGAAAAATACAAATAGACATAATTGGTTACCATTTCGTCAGTAGTATACAAATAATACCAATAAAGCGTCTGTTGTCACCTTCTTCATGAGCTACTGACGGTCCCGACATGTCCATGTCATCTCCATCGTGGTTCTTTTTCGCTTCAATAGACGATGATGTGTCTAGGTCAACTTCAACATCAGCAAAATCCAATTCTTCTTTGATAAATATGTCCGCAGAAACGTCAATTGAATCTTCAACTTGAATAGCTTGACTATTCAAAGTTTCTCCGTACATGTTGTTCAGTAATTCTGTCGATATTAAAGTCGGTGTCGATACTGGCTTGTCCACTTCCTTCTCACGGTCTTCCAACATTTTTCCAACTACGGAATCTTCCTTTGACCTCTTCAAAAATACATGCCGGGCTTGATGAGCTTGTGCCAGTAAATATGTGCAGAAACTACATAATTGTGGCATGACCCCGTTTAGCTTAACCAAGGTCGAATTCAAGTCAATAGTCAGGTCGAACACGTCTTCAATCCCTTGGATCACCGTGACGGTATTGTCGAAAACTAAAGGTTGGACGAAGGATGTCATTGTTTCATCTCGTGAATTTGTCGGTTCGTTTCGACGTTTATTCGTCACTGATGGGATCATCCTGTCACAATTAGCACACGTCATGTCTAAAATAAATTGTAAATGTTTATAAAACGAGCTGCTAAATTCATTCTAAATTACAAATAACGTGTTAAAGACAATTTTCAGTCCCCTCCAGGCTTAGCTCTGTTATAAATTGTAGAATAATAAAATAATATTAATTTAATTTAT